>JBBPOF010000347.1:0-27749 GCA_038091315.1 Porphyrellus cyaneotinctus | reverse complement strand
CCTTCTTTGCGTCTTCGACCGCGGCGGCGTGGTCTCCTTTACTAGAGTAGGCGGCGGCGCGGTTTGAGAAATAGACGGCGTTGGTAGGGTCGAGGGCGATTGCCTTGGAGTACGAGTCGATTGCCGCATCGTGCTTTTTGGCGGACATTTGGGTGTTTCCGGTCTGCTTGTGCTTCTCTGCCTTTTTCTTGTCTTCTGTGGAGGGGGCCTTTGGCGGTGCAGACGTGGAAGTGGCGGACGTGGATGGTGCAGTAGACGATGATGCGACCTTGTCTTTGGTCTTGAGGAAGACGTCGAATACGGTCAGCAGCTTGGCTGGCTTGATGCTGAGCTGCTGGCGCTGAGCATCGTTGGATGGATCGACGCCGAATGCCTCGCCGATGCATTGGACTGGCAAAAAGGGTGAATCGATGGACTAACAAACAAGCATGGAACGCACTGGCGACCTCGAGACCTTCCTTGTCATCGTCCTTGACGGTGCCGTCCTGAATGGACTCGTTGAGGAAATCGACAAAGGCGAGGACGAGCTGCTGTTTCTTCATCATCGCTGATCGTGGTCGGTGCCCAATCTTGCAACCCCAAACAGCCAACAACAACAACCTTGAACGACGACGACGACGACGACGACGACATGTTTTTCTGTGGTATTTCCGGCGAGCCTCCGCAAGACCCCGTCGTGTCTGCAAAGTCGGGCCATGTCTACGAGCGTCGTCTCATCCTCAAGTACATCAACGACAATGGCACCGACCCCCTCACTGGCGAAAAACTCGAGGAATCTGACCTCCTCTCGATAAAAGCCAGTCCGTATTCCCGTCCTCGACCCCTTCCTCACGTGTACTGACATCGTCTAGACCCCAAGGCTGCCCCTCCGAGACCCCCCACCGCGACCTCCATCCCCGCCCTCCTCCACACTCTCCAAAACGAGTGGGACGCCATTGTGTTGGAGACGTTCGCGCTGAAACAGCAGTACAACAACGTCAGGCAAGAATTGAGCTACGCACTCTACGCACAAGACGCAGCTAGTCGCGTCGTTGCTCGTCTCATTCGGGAACGCGACGCCGCCAGAGAGTACGTCTCTTGCTCTCATTCTCCCATTTCGTGTCTTAACAGGTAGATCCGCAGGGCCCTGGCTAACGTTCAGGCGACCATGGGTATATCCGCCGCGCCAACCAACGATGGAGACGTCGATATGGCAGATGAGGCTCCTCCCACCGCTCTGCCAAAGAACGTCATCGACCAAATCGACGAAACCCAACAAAGCCTGTCCGCCACGCGTAAGAAGCGCAAGGCACCCACTGGATATATCACGCCTGCAGAGGTCAAAACCTTTGCTCCACAAAAAACCATTTCATCCCTCCACTCGGCCTCTCCTGCTGGCATCAACTCTATTGCCATCTCACACGCAAATCCCTCTCAGTTTTTGACCGGTGGAAATGACAAAATCGTACAACTCTATGACAGAAGCACGGACAAGGTCCTTGCATCCCTCAAGGGACACACAAAGAAAGTCAACCACGTCGCTTTCCGAGAACGAGATGGCGAACCCACGTTGCTCTTTTCCGCTGGCGCCGACAAAATCGCCAAGATTTGGTCATACGACAGCGCTTCCGGCGAGTACCTACCCAAGGCCACGATCAAGACGCACAAGAGCGACTTGACTGGCCTTGCCATTCACCCTACGTCCACGCTCGTGGCGTACTCTTCCCTCGATAAAACCTATTCTCTGCACGAGCTCTCCACTTTCTCTCAGGTGTATCACTCTGCGCCTGGTGACGAATTCATCACCTCGCTCGGCATCCATCCCGACGGTGCACTGCTCGCGCTCGGAACGCCTTCATCAAAGATCCAAATATCCGACGTTCGCACAGGCGCCGTGGCTGCGACCATTTCGCCCGAGGGTACACCGTTCTCGGTCCATACCCTCTCGTTCTCCGAAAACGGCTATCATCTCCTGGCACCCGACAGCCTGTCCTCTGTGGCCATCTGGGATCTCAGGAAGATGACCACCGCACACTCGATACCGCTCGGTGATGCGTTCAAGATCAACAAGGTCCTTTATGATTACAGCGCCAGCTTCTTTGGTGTCGCTGGAAGCGGGGGTATCTGTTTGTTTGCCCACAAAACTTGGGAGGAATTGGGCCGCTTCGAGGAGCCAGGCGACGTGACGGATCTCGTGTTTGGTGAACAGGGCAAGGAGCTTTGGACCACCAGCGGGAGAGAGGTCAGGATTTGGGGCGTTGCGGAGTAGTTTGATGTTGAATGTTGATTACTGTCCTATCTGTTTGCCCAAGTATTTGCGACGCTCATCATACTTTCCCCGCGCACAACCTGGTAGATCAATTCAACATACCGCAATAAGCTTTTCCCTCTCGACTCATTTCTCGCACCAAAATTTGTTATGTAAATTCAGATTGTATTCATGCATTGACGGAAGTACTTTGGTACATACATTGTGATCAAACGTAAAGCCCGAAAGAAAATAATGGTAATGTGAAGGAATGCAAAAGTGTTCGAAAGTGTTACAAAGATTGGTGAGTGCAGTTGGAGCATAAGGGCGAGGCGACGGGAAAGGAATGAGGTCGCGGCCACCGGTCGTAAAAAAATTTCAGGGATCAAGGAAATGTGAAGAGTATGTACGTACACCGTTCTAGTTTTTCAGTATGTTGCGGGTGGTCACCAACTGGAGGGGCCGAAAATTTGTCCAGAAGGCATCGCACGAAGGGGTGTCCCAAGGAAGTCAGCGGTGTTCTGCCAGGCAGTATTACCCCACCAGTGGAGGGTGATGCCACCCTTAGGCAGCTGCAAGGTGAAGAAGATGAGGAGCAGGCCCACCGCGACCCCAGCGTCGAGACCTGCGGCAAGAATGTAGTTGTAGCGCATCCACCATCGGAAGTGGTAGCGGCGCATGAACCACTGGAAGAGGAAGCCTGCCATCAACCACGAGGAGTAGTTGATACCTGTTGCGGGTGGCATCGAACCAATGCCGGCAAAGAGGACTGGGATATTGACATAGCGCCAGTATGATAGAGGGAATCGACGCGCCAGATAGTAGAAGGGAATGGGAAGGACAGCGCCAACGAAGAAGAACCACAACAATGGGCTATACATTGCCCCCGGGCTGAAGAGTCTCTGCGGACCGATGCCTCCCCAAATGAGTGAAGAGGTAGCAAATACAGCTGTGGAGGGGCATGTGAAGAACTGAGGTTGGTTGGGTTGACAGATATCCACGACATTTACAAACATCCAGTCCTGGACGAGAGTGACCACGATGCCCGCAATCAGAGCAGCGACCACCTGAGTGACGAACATGAGACGAGGCGGAATCTTCATATAGTGGCCGAGTTTCAGGTCAGCGGCGAACCCAACTGCTTGGTTTGTGCCAGCGTAGGAAACGCATTTGAAGATCATGACAGCAACAGGTTTGCCTGGAATAATGTAGCCCGCGAGAAGTTCGAACATAACGTTCAAGGCAACTTGTTGGTTGGTGATTGCTTGGATCATACCGATAGGAACGGTCACGAGAGCAGCGAGGAACAGCGCGACGCAAACTCCCCAAATGGGAAGCTCGGTGGGAAAGACTTCGACCGTGACGAACAGAAGAATCAACATGGTGATTCCCAACAACGCATACCACAATTGTGGGACCTCGGCGTATGCTTGCATGAGGCGCGAGTGGACGTCACGCTCATCCTTGAGATTACGCCTGAAGCGTTTCAAGATGTCACGACGGTACCACACTAGAAATGGCGTTCAGACCAGAGAACTATGGAAATAGAAAGATACTAACAGAAAGTGTGGACAATGACGGATGTAAATGCAGCAAATGCAACGCCGTACGCGATTGCGAGTGTGGCAGTGAGGAATGCGGGGGAATAAGCCTCATATTTTGTGATGTCGAAAACGCCGTCGGTGACGACTTGCGCCGGATTGTAAGCCATGCCCTCGTTATCGAAGGCGACCGACGCCGACATGGGCAAATAACTCGTGAAGAAACTATTTGTGTCTAGAAAAACAGTGAGGTTTAGGAACGAGATTCTAACGACGAAAAGAAACGACTCACAGTAAAGGATGGGTGCCAGAATCCAAAAACAGACGACAAAGCCAACACCGGTGTTTGCCTCTGACCACCACTAGAAAAGAAAATGAGGCAAATGAAACGTGGCATACATGGAGATGAACGCACTGGTGAGACGAGAGGATTGGCAAAATAGGATACCATGGACCAGTCGAATGTGAAAATGCCCATGCCTAGACCTGTAGACGTGCCAAACAAGGTGTTGACGACAACATTGTTTGGTGCGATCCAGCACACCCAGTTGAAAACACTAAGACCGGTCCAAAGGTAACCGGGCACAAAGTACCATGCAGCGCTGCAAGCAACCACGATGGCGAAGAATTTTTCCCGAGACATGTGGCGACGATCAGGCTTTCCATACGCCCTATGAAGAGTATTGAAGAGCGCACAGTTGACCAAGGCGCCGGGCCAGATCATGCTGCTAGGGTAAACGAGGAAACGACGGAGGAGACCACCCATGGAGAAGCCGATCAACTGAGTCGAGATTACAAGCAGAATCTCGTATGAGCGGCTAGTCGTTTGGTTGTAGAAAAAGCGCTGTGTAGCGATGATGTCGGTCGCATAGGCGCCACTGACAGCCACATTGGCCATGACGGTGATCAGGACATGCTCTTTGATGTTAAAAGGGCCAGGGTTGAGCGTCCAAGTATAACCGAAGGTGCGGAAGCGGGTAGTGGGGAGGACACGCTCGAGGGCTTTGCCAAGGGGGAGGGCGGTCAACTGAGCAACAATACCGCTGATAAGGACGGAGGGATCTGATGTTGATAGTCAATTTAGACGTGCAATGGAGAAATGAAGTACTGACATCGCAAGGAGAAGACTTGGTTCACTGCAGCGAGGAGTACGGTGTAGAACAAACCGATGGCCCATGTGCGAAACGTATTGGCGGGCATTGTGACATCATCGACGCTGGAGACAGCGGCGCGGACCTCTGGATATGGGGACTCGCTGTCGATGGGTAATAAGACAAAAGCGAGGTGATGAGCGATGTAGCACTTACTCGTCGTAGTCGAATGCAGTGCCTTGGGAGTCAGAGGTGGAATACCTCATGGACTCTGAGCGAGACTGGATATCGAACTCTGAAAGACGGACAGAGCCGGCATCGGAAACCTTCTTCCTCTCGAGCTCGAATACATCTGTGCTCGAGTCTGAGAGAGATTGAACCTCTGAATGGTAGTCGAAGTTGGGGTCATTGAGGTGCTCCATGAGGAAGTCGACGTCTTCGGGGACATCTGGTACGGGTCGACGGCGAAGGGAAGATGGATTAACGATGTTGGTCGCACTGTTGAAGGCTGTGGGCTCCATGGCGTCGCCGATTCCAAGGTGTGGCAGGGGATGGCAAGCCGTTCCTCAAGAGAAGGGATGGAGGGAGATGGGAAAGGGAAAGATGGTGTTGGGTCGAGGATTCATGGCTTTTTGAGAGTGGAGGATGCGCTCGGAATGGAAAGATGGTCCAACAGGAAACGACGAGGACAATAGGCCCGATTTGACAAGAAGACAAAAAGCTGAGAGAACCCCCACCGCGTAAGTTACGCGAAAAACAAAAAGGCGCGTCCTGTCAGCCCGATCTCAGGCTGTGACATGGGTGAGTACTAGGGATGGATCTGAGAGCAGTGAGCATACGAACTATGAGGAATGCAGTAGAACCTGGACGGAAGGGAAACTGGAGCCCTTTGGAACTTGGCGTTATCGTGGACAATAAGACGTACATTTCCTAATGGGGATAAACGGACACGGATCCGGGCTACAACTGAATCGATCCGTCGAACAATAAGTCGACTGACTCAGATCTAGAGACGGACGGGTTCGGTTTGCTATTGTCTTTCAATCGATTACACGAATAAACCGAAACTTTGTTGTATTCCCTCTGCAAACAGGCGTAGTTAGATGCAAACCAGTGGAACTGACGGACGAAGAAGCACTCTACGTGGACAGGCAACGTATCGTCAGTCCGAGTCTGAAGCGCGAGTACTTTATGTGTTGACTTGCTGTTACATCCTACTCCTACACGTCCAACTTTCTTTCAAACAACGGGATGCCACTAAACACGAGAGTCCTCTTTCTCGTCTACTGTGGTGTTGCGCTATCCTTGTCGAGGAAATTCAACAATGAAATCATCGAACCGTACATGGTACCTTGCTCCATTTCTACTCACTCACTTTTCATGCTGACCACCGACAGGACGAACCTTTCCACGTTCCGCAAGCACAGGCCTATTGCAGGGGTGAGTGGTTGACCTGGGATCCAAAGATCACCACACCGCCAGGACTGCGAGTTTGTTTCGTTCCGATGATACACCCCTTGTAATTAAGCAGTCGACATTGCAGGTACATTCTCAGTTTTCTCGTCCATCGCATATTCGTGTTTCGTTGCAATCTACCATTGCTACGATTCACAGTGACCCTCACCTTGTTCTCCCTCCCACTCTGCCTCACACGTCTCCTCGCATTTCACCAGCGTCGTCGGCCACCTCCGTTGCTCGCACCAAGCTTTGAAGCGATCGTTTTGTCCACGTTTCCGATAGCTTGGTTTTATGGATTTCTGTACTATACAGAAATTCCCAGTCTTGTTTCAGTTCTACTCACGGTCGCACTGGCAACGCAACATTCGCATCTATCTGCAGCGGTGGTGTGTCTCATTTTTCAATGTTGTCCAGCGTATTTTCATTTCCCGTAGTTAGGTGTCATGAGCTGTCTTTTCCGTCAAACCAACATCATATGGGTAATGTATGCATTTGCCATCAGTCAGCTTATGCGCTTGCGGCTCAGGCGTGGAAATATGCTGCTGCACGACCCGCCTGCATTATCGGCTGGTCCAGGCGAGTAATATGCGTCCCATTCCTGTCATTGGCTACAGCTGCGACATACCTTCAGGCGACGTTCTACAGTCGATCATGAGTGCCTCAGCCGCGTTTCCAGAGTTACTCCCGCCGTTCATGCCTTACATACTCGTGTTGGTCCTGTTTGGGGCATTCGTGCTTTGGAATGGCGGCATCGTGTTAGGTGCGAGATCTCGGTGGCGATCGTCCCGTGAATTTGATCATTAGCTTTCCACGTTGTAGGCGACAAGGTCAATCACGTTCCCGTGCTGCATGTACCCCAGATGTACTATTTTATCGCGTTTGCGACATTGATGGGGTGGCCTGCAGTCATTCTTGGCCGAGGCGGCCCGGTGAAGCTTGCAAATGAGGTTGCTCGCCGCATGCTTGGAACTAAAGGGTTCGTCTACCTTGACAAAGGAGAGACGTCGCTGATAAGTCGGATGTAGGAGAGCTGCGTTTACCGCCTTGCTTTCGGCATTCATGGCATTCACGGTCCACAAGTTCACGTGAGTCGTATGCTGTGTCCTATCGCCGCACCTGAATTTTTCCATTGGGTGAAGGGTCCACCATCCGTTTTTGCTTTCTGACAACCGCCACTACACTTTCTATGTATGGCGACGGGTGTTCATGTTGCATCCGATTGTACCTTACCTATTCATACCCGGGTATCAAGCATGCGCATGGGCGTGGTGGCTGCGTGTTGGTGAGATGGTTTGATTCCTTAAATCGAAATTGACCCTAAACGTCGTGGACCAGCTGGTGACCAGACTTTGCTGCAGACCCTCGTTCTACCCCTCGCTGGAATCGTCACACTGTTGCCGACGCCGCTTTTGGAGCCTCGGTATTTCTTGATGCCGTATATCCTCTTACGGGCCCAGGTCGTGGATATGAGTTCTGCAGGACTGTTAGTTGAAGGCTTGTGGTATGGGGCGATAAATATCGCGACGATCTACGTGTTTTTGTACATGGAACGCGTTGGAGTAGGTAGATTCATGTGGTGACCTATAGTACAAATACAAACACCGACGGGGTTGCCACTCCAGTTTGGTTTTCCAACGTTTGTCGACCACGACGGACGGGGAACGACGAGGACGAGGACGACCGCGACGAGGTAGACAACGCCAACGCGTAGCACACACTGTAACTGGCTAGAACACAGTCTATCAACACCCTCAACATTCACAGTGCAACTAGCAGACCGTCCTCATGGCGTCCGAAGCCACCTCCATCAAGCCATCTCGCCCACCCAAACCTTTGACACGCTCCTCTCTGCGCCATTCCCTTAATTTCACGTCTGTTGGAAAGGCCCTCGCCGACGTGATTAACAAGGAGCCTCGCGACCGCGACGGAGCCCTCAAGAAAGCCAGGGAACCCTCTCGTCGCCTCAGTCTCATGAGCACCACCACGGTCACACACGCGACCACCTCCCAGAAATCAAAGTCCCCCGCTCCCCCACTTGGAAAGGAGGATAGCCCTTCGTTCAAGACCATCACCCGCAGGAGACAGTCTGCCCTCCTCAGGCATGGCCCTTCTTCCGCAGACGAACATGGCGTGAAACCCAAAGAACCCAGCCCACCCAGCCCTTCTAGACGCTCCTCGCTGCGTTCCAAGACTGCTTCCTCTACCATCTCGTCTGCACTGCCAAAGTATCGGCCTAAATCCGTTATCGTCGAGCCAACCAAGAAACCGCTCTCCCCCGTGCGTGCGGGGACTCGGAGACGGTTCAGCACCTCGGAAGAGGATGATGCTGAGCAAAAGGACTCACCCAAGGGCAAGGGTACTTACCGTTCCTCCGCGGACAAGGTCGAGCGGCCTATTAGCCCATTGCCGCACAGGGCATTGGCAGTCAAAGTCAATCTTCCTAGTCAGACTACGCCTTCTACCCCTACCAAATCCAAGATCGCCCAACCGTCTCCTGCGAAATCTGGCTCCTCTCCAGCCCGCGCTGGATCTGTGAGACTAGCGAAGACAGTCAAAACTACTGTAACTTCGTCCCCATCGCGAGCCGCCACGCGTCCCCCGTCATCGGCTTCGTCATGCAGCTCGTCTCGTACCCAGCCTTCACCCTTGAACCCTGCCTCGCTCAAGAATGCCTTTGGTTTTGGTCGTTCGAAGTCATCTAGTCAAAGTTCAACCCCATTGAGAGGCACACTGCGTCAACCTCCGGAGTCTCCACTCGCCCATCACACGCGGCAAGTTTCCGTCATTAGTCTTGGCGGTAATGGCAAAGACTCTCCGTTGAGGACTTCGCAGAACGATGAGGGGAATAGTGAGGATAGCGGGGAAATTGAGGATGTTGAGCTGCTGCTTGCTCCAGTGGCGTCTCTCGCAGCGCCGACCCCTGCAATCCCAAGAATTCGAACAACAACGTATCAATCCACAGACTCAGAGCTCCAAACCCCCTCTCGTCCGCACTGCCTCCTGCCAACTCGTGCCAACCTTTCATACTTATCACCATTACCGCCATCAGAGAGTTCGCCAGCACTAAGGCCGAAAGGTCGTGGTAATGAACAAAACCGTGGTTCCATCTTCTCCTGGGAGGAGATGGCAGTCGATAGTTGCCATATTCTTGCGAGGGAAGATCTGGAGGGCAAGTTAACGGATGTCCCGGCTCCTTTTACCCCATGTGGTCCTTCCCCAAACCCGAGCACCATAGGCCTGGAGGTCCCAGAGACCCCGAATCTATCTGCTTTGCCCTCCCCTTCCGGCTATGGTTCAATTTCCCAGGTCCTTCTTCCCGACGTAACTCCATCGCCCGCAGTCCATCACTTAACTACAGTATTTGACACTTCGGTTGATTTGCCACCGCCTGCTGCCGGAACCATTACCCTCCTTCGTTTGCAAATTGCTCAGGCGGAGGCTCTTGCAAAGGAAAGGCTCTCGCGTTTGCAGGATCTCGAGGAGCAACTTTATGCTGCAAAGCAGTGTCGTCTCAGAGAAACGGAAGAGCTTGCTGGACAGATCTCCCTTCTCGAGCAACAACTGCGTACCAACGTGGAGACGAGGGAGCGGGTAGACGAGGAACGGGCGGCATTCATGGTATCGCTTCAGGACCAGCTGAAGCAGGCAGAAGCCCGATGTGACGAAGCCACGCGGGCAGGTTTCGAACGAGGCCAAGCGACTGCTCGCTTGTCGTGGGATGCCATATTTGCCAGTGTGCATAAAAGCTGGGAGGCGTCGTGTGTCGCCAAGGAAGCTATTTGCTTGTGGTCTTCAGTGAAAGACCAGGCTCATGATGAGAAGAACAACATTCAATCCGCTCGTCAAGCGTTAAATATCTTCATGGCTGTGCTGGATCACAACCAGGAGTGTCTGCGAGGCCTACTTGCGTGATTCATGTGAGTCTTCCTTTAGTGCAACTTCGGATCGGGTTGTCTTATGCGTTGTTGGCAGGTCACATTTACGGCTCACCCACGTTCTTGAATCTAGGAATATTATACCTATCCATGTCCAATCCCAGATGTCCACTTCCTAGTCATGTCCTCTGTAATCACAACATTGTACATATTACAGTATACGGGATCGGCTACAAATCTTCACAGTTACTAGTGTACGATAAATCATGTGTTGATCCTACGTAAAACAATCCGACGCCTCCATACAAGCATCTAACAAACATGCATGATTGTTGATAGGAGTAGCCTGTCGTAAGCGTCCAGTGACAGCGTTCTGGATTGTGTCTCGACTACGACGGGTCAATAAGTATGTGAATAGAACATGTCCGCGTATTGCACTCACTCGATGGCTCCATATGCCACCTTCACATCGCAACGCAATGATTGGATCAATTCGGGCCATGAGGAAATTACCGGGGTATCAAATATAAATGATATCAAAGCCTTGGCTTTCCGGCTTGG
The DNA here is from genome assembly GCA_038091315.1 of Porphyrellus cyaneotinctus. NCBI lineage: Eukaryota > Fungi > Basidiomycota > Agaricomycetes > Boletales > Boletaceae > Porphyrellus > Porphyrellus cyaneotinctus. Next base: position 16,996 of record JBBPOF010000347.1, on the reverse strand, counting down.
AATCATAACCATCGCAGTGGCAGAAAAACCAGTTGGCGTCTCCTCAATCGAGAGAGGGAACTTGATAGATATGAGTTTCAGATGAGTCTGTATTTGCGTACAAGACGACCAGTAATCGCCAAGACGCTGGACGACCTACCAAGGACGGTGCTCAATAGCATGTAGGTCAGTCCAATGAGATTCGCACCTGACGAATGCTTTGGTCCCCTTGTTCAGTGATGAGCCGGTTTGCCGTTCGCAACACCACTGCACTCAGGACAGGGAAGACTTGTTTCGCCTTGACGTTCTCGATCCGTCTGATTTGTATGCCCGCAACAACTGGACGGAACCTTATGCAAGGAATGGATATACAATAAACTGACGCATAAATGAATTCAAATAAATCTGGATGAATCTTGGTTGCCTTCCACATATGCAAGCTTTCAAGGGCCTCCAGTTCATCTGTATCGATTGAACATTTTGCAAACAATATCAGATGGTATCCTTACCTTTGAGCTGGAAAATCTCCGCACGAGTGCTGTTTCTCTGCATATAGATGCGTCGCTCGGCATCTTCTACTGATGATGCAACTTCTTTCTTCTGCGATTCGGCTTCGTTGAGCTTCTCCTGGAGACGGTCGAGCTTCGCTCCAGCTTCCTCGACGTCAGCGTGGTAGGTCTCCAGTTCCACACTAAATTTTATGAAAATCGCCACCTGGGTTCGTAATGGTATGAGCACACACCTTTGTTCAGCAATGGTAACTTTCAGTTCGTTCAAGTAATCTTGGTCGCACCCTTCAAGCTCTGCTACTTCAGCCTTCTCTTTCGCGAGCTCCGCCACGAGCTCGTCATACTCTTGCTGCAGAGCGGGAACTATGTCTTGTGCCTGACGAATGATCCCCTCGAGTGCTTTGGCATCCTAATCAAAGCATAAGATCACTCTTGGATAATGGCATCCGCACTCACTGCCTCCAAGTTCTCGAAACCTTCGTTTGCCTTCTGGTGCAGCTGTTCGACCCATTGCATCTTCCAGTCATACCACTCTGACTTGGCCTGCGCATGATTGTGTACTTTGATTAATTTGAGCTGGTGCAATAGCTCAGCCTGTCCGCTCTCGTCGGTAGTGACGAATTCTTGAAATAGCGGAGGCGTCGCTCTCTGGACTTCTTCTTCCGCCTCCTCGTGTATCTCCTTGATCCGTTCAACCCAAGTTTGCAGATCTTTGCAGACATGATTGTAGAGTTCAAGTTGGGGAACGTTTACAGCCATTGCGACCACGTATTCCGCAAGGGGTATCTGGGAATCTACCGATGCCCTTCGTGAAGGACGCAGGACAGACGGATGCACAATTGACCGGCGAGGTGCAGCAATGTCGTCCATGAATCGAACACCTGTCATCTCGAAGAATTGTTCAATGGACATTTGGGGCTCTTGGGCACAGTCCGTGCCCTCTTCTATTTCGTCTCTCAATTGTGCGTCGTCGATGTGGTCGGGTTGTGTATCCTGATCGGGTATTGGCGTCGGACGCGGGGATGCACGTATGAGTATGTCGGGTAAAGGGAGACGTTCGGAGGACCGCTCCTGTCCTTTGGGGTCGTCAACCTTTGTCGGTGAGGCTGATCTACGATTGGTAACGTCTTCCCTACCCACATTCTCTGCTGGAAGCCTCATGGACCCAACGCTCTTCCGGCCTAGCAGTGCAGCAGCTTTCTTCGTAGGCGAGTTTCGACCAATCATTGTTGGATCGAGAACTCCATTACCCAGACTCTTCCGCTGAGCGAAATAGCCTGATGGCCGTCGAAAACCAATGGGAGTGCGCGTGCTTTGTCCAACATCATGCTGGCCCTCATCTTGAAAGGGTGGCATCTTGAGTGGCGACGTCTTAGATGGCGACAACAAAACCCGAACAGCGCCAGTACCACGTCCTGGAGTAATTGATAGTCTCTCTAAGCCAGAGGGCCGCTTCGCTGGGCTGGGCTGGGAGCCATGATCAGTGCCTATGGCATCGTTTGATCGCTTTTGAAGAGAAGGACGAGTGATAGGGGGAGCAAACGCTGCAGTGAACTTTTTCGGGGACGAGGGTGCTTTAGTGGGGGAAGACGAACGAGAACGAACAGACGAGGCGACAGTGAGTGGTTTGAAAGTGAAATTCGTCGGTTCCGGGATGGCCGGAGCCTGTGGAACTGTCCCGGACGATACAGGCCGCGCCTCCTGTGACATAGATTCAGCGGTGCTAAATACTGGAGGTCTGTCTGACGATGTTGATGGTTCCGCCGCAGCTGCAGCAGAAGCAGCAGAATCATCATTTGCAGATGTTTCTGGGCACAAGACCTGAGAGTCAGCGGGAGTGGCGACGGACGGTGGTGATGCAGGGACTGCTGGGTAAATTCTGTCCGAATCAGCACTTGGAGCGGACGGGGGTATTTCCACCGGCTGATCAATCGCTTCCTCCCTCGACTGTTCTTGGCTGCTGAAAGCCGAAGTTACAGTGGAATCTGCACCCGGTCCAAGGCTGACACGCCTCATGAGCTGGGTAACGTTAATGGTCTGATTTCCGTCTTCGGCATTACCAACGGCCTCGTCATCTATGAAGCTATCTTCAGTGCTTGTGAAGCTGTCTCCTCCGCCCTCGCCACCAGCTTCATCAAGGCCAAGGGAAGCTCGAGCGGCCTGCAGCCTAGAAACCGCGTCTGTGAGCTCCATTTCTTGAACGTCGCCACCATCATCTGACAACGGGATATACGGTGTATTTCCCGAGTGCGTGACAGAACGAAGGGCCAACCATGCTTCGCTCGGTGGCTCGGGCGGACGAACGAGGGGAACGGTAAACTCCATCGGCTGAGACACGTCACCTTCCGAGGTGAAAGATTGCGACTGTGCAGATTCCTCTTCGACGTAGGATGTTTCATTGGGTGTATCATCCTGGTCATTGCGAGTATGTGGGGATGGCTGCGGTATGGAAAGGTTCGCCAATGGCTGTCGAGGAATCCCAAAAGATAGTGACCGTTTCCTGACAAAATCTCGGGGAACTACTTCCGTCACGTCCATGTCATCGCCATCAGACGGGCGGTCCAAGTCATTGAACTCATTATTCACGGAACCCTCGGCTCCGGCTCTGAAGAACGCAGACGGGGAAAATGCTGTATCGTCGGAGTCCATGTCCATTGATTCTTCTCCACCACCCTCACTAAAAACCATCGAGTGTCGAGCTGAACTACGGCGTCGAGCCCGTGCGCCAGGATACGCATTCTCGTCGTTCGTGGGCCGAGGTGTGTCAGGATCTGGCTCGGCAGCAGGCGACGACTGGGGTGAGGTTGTACTGTTCGTATTGTGGTCCGGTACTTCAAAGAGGCGTACGTGAGCATGATTGGCGAAGCTGACGCGTCTGCCCAGGGATTTGCGAGTGGGATTGTCTTCGCGGTAATCGCGCGTCATGTCCATGGTCTGAGTGACATCGTCACCGTCATCGGGAGCATTGGCTGCTGCCTTGAGGATGCTCTTTCTCGGAGCCTAGGAAAGTTAGGTCGTGGCAGGTGTGCAAAGAGATGGACGCACCAGCGAGCGGCGGGCCTTGGCTGATGGGCTGAGGTGGTCACCAGGGGCGATAGAATGAGCCCTACGTTTGCGACCGGGATGGGCCTGGTTCTTGTTAGCGACAGCGAACGAATTTCGACGCAAAGGCGAGTTGCGTTTGACGGTCATCGGATGACTGGCAACTCGGCGATCAGCACGTTCCTTGAATAACAGTATCACGTGACATTTCATTCGACGCGTCTCATCACGTGACCTAATCTCTTCCCATTCGTCTGACCGTCTTCCTCAATGACCTCTGCTCCATCGCCCCAACTACCTCTTCCATCTCATCTTCGGTCACTATGTTCTTCTTTCCTAATTGTCTAGATATCGTGATTGAGAACTCCGTAAATGGACATTCAACCTGCGCACCTCTTCTTTTTCTTCGCCGGATCCACCTCCCCTTTACCAGGGATATACTCGACACCTGGACCACCAGCTTCCTCGGCTGCCTGGCGGAGCTTTTTGTTTGGCAGGATGACGACCGAATCGTCCGCCTCCACCAATGCATCTCCCGCCATGGAAAGACCCTTTATCTCCCGCTCAAGCTTGGATACCGACCTCGTCGACCTCTTGCCTGTGCTTTTTTTTGAAACCCTATCATTAGTCGCTCTCTTGTGAACTTTCGCGCTCTTAGCAATTGTCGGAGGAACGTAGTCATCTGAGATGTCGTCGTTTGTTGTATCCTCAGCTCCATCTTCATCTTCGTCCGTGGTCTGGGAGATTGCATCATCCATATAGTCATTCGGCTTCCCGAAGCGGGAGGCGTTTTTCTCTGCCTTTGTGATGTGAACCTCCATAGATCTACTTGCGGTAGGATTCCCCTTCCCCTTCCCGTGGAGCGGAGAGGTAGGTATTTCCGACTCAGCTTCCGTTTCGCATTCCTGACCAGAGTCCTCGGGTTCAGACTAGATTAGTTCAGTGCGCGTGTCCCATGACAAAATGCGAATAACGCACGTCTCCGACAATATCTTCAATCTCGCTCTCCGAGTGTGATGTCACCGCTGGCTTCCTTCCGGCTCCAAGCAAGCCGGCTTGATGCAGCATGTCAATCTTCGCGTCCATTTTTCGTTCATTGCGTTCAACCTGTCTTAGTCAATTTGCAGAATATACATCCTGAAGACCGTGTCGGCGCACCTCATTCATGAGCCTTAGTGCATAGGTTCTTTCGACAGTACGCATCCTCTCTTCCATCTCTTTCATGACTTCCTCTCGTGTTTCCGCCTCCATCATGGCGCATCGCATTTCTGCTTCATAAAGCTGAAAGGCTCATAACAAATCAGCTCTCCATGTAACGTCGATCACATGCATACCCTTAGACGTAGGTCCTCGATCTCATCGAACAAGGCGTCCACCAACGGATTGATTGGTTCGTCATCACTACCCTCCTCTTGTTCATCGTTCGCTTCTTCGTCCTCTGGATCGGTCATTATGCGCTAGAGAGCTCCAACAAACATACTTACCTTCGAGCACCTCTAGATGCGCCTCGCTGAGCTTCTTCCCTGGCCCGAAGCTCGATATTGTGACCTTTCGTGTAACAGCGCGTGGCAGTCCAGGTGGTCTTGCTTTAGTAGTTGCACTGGGTTTAGTGGGGCTGGAATGAATGCGAGGAATTGGAGCATTGTTCACGACTGTTGATATCTCTCTCGTTAATGCAGAAAACTTCATTACATGCGAGTTTTCGTCAAACCCAGTGTCATAGGGATTGACATTCACGATCATAACCTGAGCGGAACAAGATAAATTAATGATCCCTAAATCAGAGACGACGGACGTACGATTCGGCCATCTCCAGCGAAGTAGTCCATGAGAATCTCAGTCAGCTTACTGTGCCGGAAGGGTACCACAGCTAATGCCCTTTTTATATCCCTGGTATCGCTCTGGCCGGGGTTTGCGAGGCTTTGAGCTAAGCGCTTTTGGTTAGACCTCATAACCTACAAGAACGGTCAAGCTGCGTTCTGCTCGAGATAAAATGTAGGTACCTCCATGCACTGGCCTAGGACCATGAGGGACTTGTTGATATTACCGGCCTCCTTGAGTCGATCGCCCGTGGTTTGAGTATGCTTCGTCCTTTCTGACCCAGCCAGATCAACCAAGGTGAGTCGTGATGTTTGTACTGAGCTTGCGTCCTAGCATAGACTCCGTGAATACCAGTCATGCGAGGAGGGGGCAGTGGCCTACATCGCGGTCACCACGGTGATTTCTGAGGATCTTTATGGTGATCACGCTGTGACTCCGACTGCTTTGCCTATTGGCAAGTGTTCCGAACACACGCCTATGCAGCTGCCCAAGTTTGACGAGAGATTTTGCTTGCGCGGCGCTGGAAACATGGAACTGTTTGAGTCCAGAGATATACTTTCCCGTGCTTCCAGCTCCACTATCATCTATTGCGTCATGTGCAGGACAAGGTTTTACTGCAAGTGCCTTTCGGCTGACGACCACCAGATTTGTACCTTGCCCGATGTTTGGTATGCCACGTGGAACGTCCGCCACTTCATCATTAACCGAGGCAAGGAGGTCATAGACTTTCTCGTTGTATACTTCCACGTAAGAAATCCAAACAGAATATTCGTAGTTACGATCGAGTTTTATCATCGTCGGATCAGCATCGGAGTCACCGGAAGGTGCCATATGTTCAGCCAAAACTTCAGCTAGGGCTGGCTCGTTGATGTCAATAGGAGGAGGGGTAGAATCTGACGGATCAGCTTCCCCGACGCCATAGAGTCGGACGGGACGATACTGTGACCTTTCCATCAGCAGGCTCATGCCTGACCACTTGGAAGTACTTACGCGTGCATCACTTTGTAGACCTTCGACACTATTAAATATCACGTCTAATGTCCTTGGCAAAATTCCAGCGGAGCCAGGCTCATTGCCACCCTGGATAGTGTAGGTTTTCCCAGAGTTTGTGACACCATACGCGAAGATCAGACCATTCTGCCCATCCAGAAGGTGCTGAACAAGGGGCAGTGTCGTTTTTGCGAAAAAGTCGGGTTGCTGAGTGGTTGGAAGGAAGACGTGAGAGAACTTGTAAGTCGATGCAGGAGGCGTCGTTGACGCTCGATGATAGAACTCAGTCGCCCTACGGCCGTCGCTAGATGGATCGGTCATCCTTACTGCAGTGTCCGATAACGGATCCAAGTAAGGCATGGCGGCAGGTTCATCGTCACCGAGATGTGGCCTTATGCGAAGATACGCCTTTACAAAAGTGATTCAGACGTCGTTCGCATACCTTGGATTTCTGCGCATACCATGATTGGTTCTTGTTCCGCCGTCGGTGACTTTGCGACCTGTGTTTTTCCGGTTCTCTTGGTCTTTTCATCGGGTGAGTTAGACCTGTTTGTCAGAGGCTTTTTGGTGGCTGCTGTCTTTGTCGCCACGGTTGAGCGAGTGGAAGCCTTTGCCTTGATCGCCTTGATCGCAGGGGGTGGACTTGACGATGGGACAGGTGGAATCTTTGTGCGCGTTGTAGCGCGGGTCGCAGGTGCAGATGCCTTTGCACGACCAGCCATGATGATGTTTATTCAGAGTCGGACGCGCGCGTTTCAGTTACGACGCGTCGTACCACGTGATCTATTAATCTTATCTTCATGCTCCCAACACCAGATCTATCGTATCTCTCCAGCGACGACAAGCTCCATGTATACGATCCAGCAGGCCAGCTCCAGTTCCAGTTTACTAGCAGTTAATGGCCGACATCTGTACAGAGGACACGTTTTTACTTCTGGACGGTCTTGAAAAGGATACAGAACAACTGAGGGCCCGAAAACCCTTGATATGCCTTGAAATAGGGTAAGAACACGGTTGGATAGGCAGCTCGTTACTCTAGATAACCAAACTAGTTCTGGTTCCGGTTGTGTGTCTACGTTCCTCGGCACAATTCTGGGACCTACGAATGCTCGTCAGTTCGCCTCGATTACACGTGTCACGTATTACTGACGATCGTACCAGTATACCTCTGCACTGACATTAACCCACGCGCTTCAATTTGCACTTTTGCTGCAGGAAAACAAAACAAGGTAACTTCCTCTCATCACCAATCTTCATTAAACTTCAAGGCAGTTCAGGTCCCTCTCGACCCAATCATTTGTGATCTCTCTAAACCACTGTTGAAGCGCCTGCGATATTGCATCGATATCGTATTGTTTAACCCCCCGTATGTTCCTACTGAGCACGAAGAATCTTTCCACGCGCAAGGTAATGCTGGCATTGCTGGCTCATGGGCAGGGGGGCCAGGCGGCATGGATGTTACAAATCGTTTTCTCGATGATGTTGGGGTGTGTCGTATTCTTGACTCGTGTGCAACATCACACACAATAAATGGCAGGATTTATTGTCGGACTGCGGCAAGTTCTATCTTGTAGCACTAGCGCAAAACAACATTCAAGAGATCTGCGAGAGAATGCAGAACAAGTTCAAAATGAATAGTCGGGTAAGTATCGTTTTTCATTGGATAGTCTCACCTGATGCTGTTATAGATTGTTCTTAGAAGACGAGCCGGAAGGGAACATTTATTCATCATATGCTTTACTCGGAGCCAAGCCATATTGTGAGAGAAATGTCATACAAGACAGCATTGCGTGCACATGTACGGTAAAAAAACAAAGCAAATATAGCAAGAAATTATAATTTCGGTGGACCAACATAATATACGAGCATACCAACCGCAAGATGGAAAAGCACTATCAATTGGTCAGCCGTCATCAGGTCTGCGGCCCCTAATGCTGAATCTGGATGGCGACGCAAGATGGCGCTCATGGATGGAGGTATCGTGATTATTGGGATTAGTGTCACCGTCGAACTCGAGCCGTAGGTGAAGCTGACCAGCTTCGCGCAAGTCCAGTGACACATCAGCCGCGATGGTTCGACCGGGAAGAATGTGGTTCCAAATCTGAAACGACAATGTCAGAACACGAGAACTTGATGGGGTTCAAAGACGGTGCGAACATCAACTTCTCCCTCTGCAATTAGCTTATCTTTCCCAAGAGTCTTATGGTCGTAGATCCACACGTGCATTCTCGGCGTACGTGAACTAGCCGCGAAAATAAAGGACTCGTTCCTGCCATCGTTCAGTACCCGAGGCACCGACTAAAAGAAGTCACCTCTTACCACTCTGGTGCTGAAGTCTTAGTACCATGCTTGGTCTTGGATTCTCTATCACCGACGCGCAACGTGGCGTACGGTTTCACGTCGCCTCCGGGAAGACCCTTCGCATTCAACACCACCACGCGCAATGATCCGGGCTCGGATGGTGGACCTCCTGCGCCACGAGGACCCGATTCCGTTGACGGGAAGACGGCAGACTCGCGTGCTGAATTCGAAGTGTGATCGGGGTGTTCCGGGATAGATGGGACGGGCTCTGTCGGTAGGGCAAGACGTTCGGACGATTTGTTATGGTGAATCTTGAAAAGACCCCCTACACCATGGATGACACCTTTTCCTGCCTCCATCGGCAATGAACCAAGTTGAGTCACTGCGCGACCGGCAACGGAGAACGTGGATGTTGCCTTGCGCGCCTTCGCAATGATTTCGGGTGCGAATGTCATCCGGATGTGTACCTGTCCCTTTGCGCCATGTGTCTCCGTCAACAGCTTGACGACACGCTCTGCAGGTTCAAAAGGCTCCAGATCATCCAGGGTGACCTTGCCAGCTCCTAGACTCCTTGATTGTCCAATTTGGTCCCAGTCGAATACCTCTACCGAAAAGTTCGCAGCAACCCGAGACGGCTGGGAGAAATTGGGTAGATGTAAAAATCAGAAGATATGGTAACCTACCACATTAACAGTGAAATTTTCCGACCAATCGGGGTGCAGAGTCTTCTTTTTCGTCTGTGACTTGAATACCTTCTGTCCGTTGAGGGTGAATACTGCGTATGGGTCGGATTTACCTTGTATAACGTGTCATCGGTGAGCAGTATCAAGTATGTGGCGTCATACCTCCTCTATCAACGGCTATGAGATCTCTCCCTTCGATCAATTCAACACGCAGGATCCCTTGATCTGTACACATCGTAAGGGGTATGCCAACGACGGGATGGGTTAACATACTGTTAATACTTTCCCTTGGTTCCAACTTGACGGGGACGGGAACATAACGCGCTTCGATCTCGACGGTAGAGATGTTGCTCTCGTCTTGCACATCTGTCAGCATGAACGATTCGCGGTGGTCCTGGGGGAAAACCGGTTAGAACGAGATGATATTTGCGACATTCGACCCACCAGTGTTGCTTGTAGGAACGATTTCGCATCGCCTTTCCATTCAGCGATAACGTCATCTTTGTCACCTTCCGTATTCTCATTCAACCGTAACCACACACGACCGAAGTCGAGCTCTTTGACGAAACCCTCTCCCACATGTTGCCATTCTGCATGAGTACTGCGAGCTTTGACAGTACTGAAGGCCGGCCAATACCCATCATCTAAGAGAACCTCCAGGCGAGCTTTCTTCTGGAGTCTTCCTGAGATGATGTTGAAGATGATGATACCGGACTCTAAACATATGGTGAGCTTCGCTGAAGCTTATAGGTAAGTCGACGTACGGTGCTTCAAGAGTTCTTCCTTGTTAATTTCTACCCCAGATTCGTTTTTCTCGTCCTTTTCTGGTTCTTCTTGGGCTTCGGGGTCGGTCTCGGGTGCGTCGGCGATGCTGGGCTCAGTCGGCAGCTCTGTTATGGGCCGGTCGACCGTGGGGTTCTGTGTTAACACCAAAGACGAGGATGCATTTGCGTCCGCAACAACATTACCGCCCGCGACACCATTCATTGCTTTTGCAGCCCTTTGGATTTCGTTCTCCGCAACATCAAAGCCGACATGTTTGAGAGCCAGAACAGGGATGAATTCGGCGACATAGTGGAGTTCGCCCTTGAATGTATTCTCCCCATCCAGCTGAATGGGTTGAACAGCTTCCTTCTTGCCAGTGGACTCGTGTCGGAATTGGAGATTGGTCGACGACTCCCGGGCGAGATCACTGACGCGAAGTTCAGCAGAACCGAGGGAGCGATCCTAAAGAACGATCATTAGCACGAGTATAAGGAAGAGCCATCCTTACCTTTGTCAGGTGCTGATAATCCATCACTTCCATGAGCATGGTCTGCAAAATGATCAGGTTGAGCTCCAACAACGTCAAGATTGCCAACCTCTCTCAGTGAATGCACTACACAATCTAGTAACTATGATGTCGAGAGTGATATTGGGGAACATACCAGGTACGTAGATGATTTGATCCCACACAGGGTTTAGATCTGTAACAACGTGACGGAATAAGTGCTTGGCAAGTTGGGGAGAACCAGGCACATACTGTTGTTGATGACCTCCGTTCGACCCTGAACGACACTGTTGACCAGAACCCGAACATAGGGATCGCTCTGGAACAGATATTATCCTTCACACCCTATGAGATAATGTTGTCGGACTGACCTTGCTGCCAAGGCCAATCTCCACATTTCTCGAACGACAATCAGGCTAATGTCTTCGCGATGGTATAAATGACTCACTTGACATCAGTTGCCTTGTGAAGCCAAAGCCTTACGATACCAATGGGCGGAATGTATTGGGAAGCGCCACTGAGAACACCTGGCATGTGCAACGGCTTCCATTGTGCACTAATCCTGATTTTTCCAGTCTTGCTCAAGGGCCACCAATCTCGTCCCTCGGAAGTTTCCGCTGTAAGTAAGTCCTTGAGGCGTACAGACATGTATCCAACCACAGGGTCCTTCAAGAAGTCTCGTCCGTCCACAACGTTAATGGTAATCATCGAAGAATGTTTATCCGAGCACATGAATTCCGTGCTGGACTCCCAGACAGGATTGTTCGTGTGTTTGATGGTTTGTGATTTGTGAATAGGGGAACTATTGGAATCAAGATAGACGTTCACGAAAGGATTCAGTTCTCCAGAAAGCGATTTCGAAACGTCGAGTTCCTTGGCCTGGTGAAGGGTCAAACGAACAATGCCAACATCTAAAGGGGGGTTGAGTCGACAAATCAAATCAGAAATTGAATTTTGTACAAACTTGTTTCCGGTAATCGCCCCTGGTCATCGACCATCTGAGGCTTCAGTACAGGATAGTAAGAGACGTCGAAGCGAATCTGTCCACGGTCCTTTCCATCTTTTAGAATCGACAGCTCCACATCCTCGAGAATAGCATCTTCATTGAGCTTGTCCATTTCAAATAGTGCGGCACCAAGTGACGTATGTTTCCTGTGATCATTGTAGTCGAAGACACTGAACACCAGCTGTTCTTGCAGAGAATTGACCAGAATAAATTTGGTTTCCATCCATGTCGGGTTATACCTGCGCGAAAATCAGTGGGTTAATCGAAAAGGCAAGAAAGGAGCACCAACGTAGAGGGTCTATATTTCGTCCTTGCGAGTTCCTGACGGTTGCCGATACTGATGCTGACAAAGGGATCTGGTGAGCCTCCACCGATCTTACCGGACTTCAGTCCTCGGGCGGCATGCACAGTTACTCGAACCACTCCAATTGCCGCATCCAAAGGAGTACCAGATAGGAGTTGTTCCAAATTGAGTGTGAAAACGTTCGGGTCGTACATCATAGGTCCAATGTTTGCATGCACCATTTCACGGATGAACTCAGAGAGTCCGGGAATCTGCCACGGAGTTCAGCATTTCACCTGAAGATGCAAGATATACCGACATGAGCAATATCGAAACCAAATGTTTCACCACCAACTGGTTTGAGAACGTAGTCGAAATCTGGCCTCCCCAAGAAGCTGAGATCCACAACTTGTATATGAGGGAAATTAGACATCAGCTTCATTCTGACCCTCATGAGACCGCTGAAACTGATATCTTCGATCAAGATGGGAATAGCAGCAGTTGCTAAACCTTTTCCAATCCTCACGGACAACACGATTTTAGGATTCACTTTTTGTGCTGCTTGTCGTGGAGTCAGATCAGACACGTCGTTGGGAGTGAACGAGATTTCCCAGTCCATCATAACGATGTCGTCCTCCGTGTTTGGAAAGGTCCTAACTCGCTGGATTCGTGGAGCTTTTGTGCCGAGGGTGAAAGTCGTGAGGCGCAAGGAATCCAGGAACGTGGGTGTGCTGGCAGTGAGAACTTGATCAACGGAAGCCACCAGCGAAGTGGAAAGAACAGGTTCATAGATGAGCCAGAAACGATCCAGGAAATGGTTTAACCATTCCGCGCTCTCATGCTCGGAGGCCAACCGAGATTTAACGAGCTCCCGCTGGATGTCATCGCGGGCGCGGCGACGTATGCGCGACATGGAGTTGACAAAATACGTGTTGCAGATCGCCAAAAGGATGAACAACCATCCCCATCCAAAGTTGAAGCGCGTCAGGAAGTGAGACGTAAACACAGACTATGTAGTTGCATTAGGCAAATTGAGGAAGAAACAACGCAAGACGTACAAAGAAGATAAGTGCGGCGTTATGGTACCAAGCACCGTAGAATTGTTCGCTCAAAAAGAGCCCGAGGATAGACTTGTCTTTCTCGTCCCTCTCAGGGGGAGGGGCATCAATATTGGCGGCAGCACGCCATCCAATTTTATACCAGTCAGGGATAACGGGGGCAAGGCCAGAGGGGTAGCCGCCTAGCGGCGGCGAAGCAGGGTGTTCTGGAACCTCTTGTGCTGTTTTTTGGGTATCCTCAACGATGATTGTTGGCAAAACATTAGGCGCGTTCCCGGTGGCCACTGGGACTTCTAAGGGAAGGGTGAGTTCCCGAGGGGGGCATATATGAGATTTGAACACGCCTTTCGCGTTTATTGTTTCCGTGTCCGTAGTGGCTGGTGGAATAGTGTTCTCGATTCCCTCGCTGACCGCTGCAGCCTTTGCTTGGGGAGATGCATCTGGATTAAAGGAGTGAACGGGAGCCCCTCTAGAGGCATCGCTGGCGAGGGTGTCGTGTAGTTGGTCGGGCGCGACGTGTTCATGATTTTGATGATGTACGGCGTCGTCCTGGGGTGTGTTGGTCGCCATGCTGGACGGTGATGAAGGGAGCGGAAGGAAACGAACACTGTGGGTGAATGTAAACTAGGACTAAAGTAGCAAGCACAACGTGACAAAGTCGAAGCTAGAGTTACTATTTTTAAATTTCCGTCCGTCCTCGGCGCAGTTTCCATACGTAGCCAATAACCGGGCCGGCCATCACAGCTCCGCCCATCCTCCGTCGGCATCCTCGCCGCCACCGACCACTGCAAGGAGGAAGACGATGACGCTCGCAGTGAGGCGTATGCCCAGTCCCCTGTACAACTGCCCGACACCAGTGCGCCTCAGCCAATTCTCTCTACCCTCTACTTCTGCTTCTTCTTCCACATGCTTCTCCTTCCCAACCGCTCGTTTCCTCCGCGGACGCTTTATTGGCAAATCCGATCTCTCTTCCGTCAAGATATGCCACATTGCATCCACAATGCCGTTATATGGAACAGGTCTCGTCTCCACGCAGGTGTGCAGTGGTTTCGCCGTACCCCGCGTCTGAATTTGTAGCCTTCGGCGGACCGTCTCAATTGGCAAGGTCACTAACAGACTCGCACACCCTGCCAGAACTTCTGCAAAAGCCCACGCAACAGGGTGCGTGGCTGCCGCAACGTATGGACCGAGCCACAGACGTGGTGCGATAACGGCGGGTAATGCAACGTGCATAAATGATCGGAGCCCAGTTTCAAGAATGGTCGGTATCAGGAGATGAGGGTGCAGGTAAATACCCCTCAGACCACCCTCGTCGGCTAAAATTTTGGAGAGAGCATGGATAGGCCCTGTATACGTCTTGTACCGTGCCATCGATGACTGAGCGATGAGGCGTGTGCGGATGAGATCGAGAGGCGACAAAAAAAAACCAGTCAGGACGTGTGACGCTACTGGCAGCAGCGGGGACGGCCGGTAGAAGCCGCCCTGCGACGAAAGGAATAGCGATTGTAAGACGCTGTCGACAAGTGGTTGCAGATTCGCGAAAGCAACGTCGTGGATACATGACGTGAGCAGACCTATGGAAACGGTGTCAGCAACAATTCCACGATCTTGTGAGATCATTACCTTTCCACAGCGACAACCATCCTTCACCATGAAAGTTAATGAGCCGTTTAATCATACCCCACGAGGTACTGGCGCTTCCAACTGGAATAATATACTCTGGGCGCGTCCCATCTTCCATAACGGATGTCCTAATCATGTACCCCCTGTCATCTACAAGTTTTGGAGCTGGATAATGCGTTGGGACAGTGCCAGGTTCGACAAAATATGACTCGTCTTCGTTTGTTGCTTCGCTGAGCTACGGGACGCGTCAACTCATTTGATGTCGGAACAGCAGTACCCGACCCACTGTGTCCGCTTCTTCTGCCTCATCCTCAGGTTCTTGAGTAAGGGCATCCTTTGGAACCCATTGGATTTGTAGAAGTAACTTCCCAACTTCCAAAGGCATTGCCATGGCAGTACTGCTGTACTGGAGTAAGGCCGAGGCTACCAATGAACGGAGGACGAGGGAAACGTCGAACGAGGGCTCGCCAACGCTCAAGGAGGGAGAAAGGTCTAATATAGGGTTTGAAGCAGTACGAGTGGTCCATTGATAGGATGAGAATGAAGCGTTGGCGGTGGATTGTCTCGGGACACTTGATGAAGTCGGTGGACTGAATGTCCACTGCGCCGACGGAGGACTATACAAATCACGGAGAGATGGATTTGAGGCCATTACAACACGAGGGTCCCGTCAATCGGGTTTCCGGATACACACGTCCCTGTCTTCAATGGCGACTACGACGAGCGATGGATACTGGGCGCGACAAAATGTGTGTTATGCAGTGTCGAGGCGTTCCACGTGACTTGACTTTTAAGCACATGCATGGAAGTACGGCTCCGTACCGAGCACGAGTCTCAGTGCTCTATTAGCTATCTCTCTATCATCTTGGAATGTGAGCTGTTCGGCGGCCTGTCCAGCTGCGACGAATTCCGATTCGAAATTCTCCGACTCTGTCTGTATCCCTTTGCGTGGAGATCCATCGAGGGCTCTAGTCAAGTACCACAAGATGATTTTCGTCCCCTTCACTTCTCCGAGGTTTCTTATCGTCATCGCAAACGGTTCCACCACATTGTCCCGGATGTGTGGCCCATCTACCGTGTTGATGTAGGGCAAAGGTGCTCGTGTCGCCATTGTGCACGGGAAGAATTCACACCTGTAGCCAGTCTCTTCGTATGTTTCCCGCAGGGCAGCACTCTCCACTGACTCTCCACAGTCTTTCCGACCCTTGGGTAGCACCCGTACCCCTTCCCTTGGCGAATGCAGAATGCATATTTCCCATTCCCTCTTGTCTGGAGCCGTGCGGAAGAGGACAGAGCCAGCACAGATGACAAAGTCTTCACTGAAGTGACTGATTGAAGGATATGGTCTGGGTTGACTTTGCATTCTTGGCGGACGAGTACTAGCCCGTATACCATTACAGGCTTTCACAAAAAAAAATCTGAGCACATGCTCACCACAAGTTTCCACAGACAACGTTGTATAATGACTAAGCGCCACATCCGCGGCAGGACCTGCTACGAGTGATGCCCAGTGAAATTTAGTGATTAGATCGAAGCGACCGTCGACATGTTCACTGTTGAGACACAAAGTTTACAAGATGTGATCATATTTGAGTGCGTAATTTTTGTCGGCTCGTGTGCTCCATTCAAAGAATGGATGCGGGGGTATGCATGTCCTTTGCTGGTCAGAAAGGGAAAGGAGTTCTCAGCATTGCAATGATTAAGAGCTCATAATCCACTGGTACACTGTGTACGACATCTGGAGGAGGACATGTAGCTCTCTAGTCAATGTGATATGAGACGCCTCGGGAGCAGCGACAAACACGTACAGATAAATAAACATAAACATAAATATCAAATCCACCCACAGTAATAGGCCGACAAAAAAGAAATGCCCGCTGCAAGGTTCGAACTTGCGACCTCAGGATTGCGTAACAATCGAGTTACTCATACACGTGGAGATATGAGACCTGCGCTCTAACCAACTGAGCCAAGCGGGCTTGTGCGAGCATATCATGTTGTGACATGACAAAGGCAATGTGCCGTGGGAAAAAGCGAATTCAAAGTCTACCTTTGTGGCAGGATCGAATATTGAACGGGGTCGACACCGTGCAAGCAAAAGCTCCATGCTCAACGCTCGCAAAAGAGGGGCGTCTGATCCTCTTCTCCCGACCAGGCAACCGAAACATCCACGCGTTGAACACACCCCTCCTGGTGGCCTTGCACATCCCGGCCTGGCCGCTCGCTGGACACAGCTGGCACGCGAAGTAGTCGAACTTGCCTCAGAGACAATAAAGGCTTTGGGGTCGCGTGCATCTCCATCTACCAGCGGGCCCGACCGTTCACCACGGCTTCGACGATCACCCCCGCCCCCCCCCCCAACCCGCGTTCGCCAAGTACATACGGCTTCCCCCTCTGACCCCCCGCCTGCATTTCGTCCTCCACTACAAAA
>JBBPOF010000346.1:0-27758 GCA_038091315.1 Porphyrellus cyaneotinctus | reverse complement strand
TGGTGTATTGTAGTGGTCAGCGCGATTGTCACTTTACTAGGTAACTCTGGAAGAGTGTCTATTTCCTTCCAAGGTCATGCTATCGCACAACGGTTTGCTTTGAATTGGGCATGACTACAAGACCATACAAAGCTACACTATTCCACGTGATATAACTAGCACAGCTGAGGTCATTTCTTGACCTTAAAACTTATGAAGAGAAAACCGCGACATGCGTCTTTCACTCCGCGTCATTGATTTCCCAGTGGCCATGCGTTCCCAAGTCCTGCAGGTACGCACCGGTCGTTCAGTGCTTCCCAGACAATTCAAGTCACAACGTATGTATTGGAAACATTCCTCAGCGCCCCCTTCTTCAGGTAGACTGTTCGATGTGCTGGGGTGTGGACTGATAAGAGTCATTAAAAAGTCACAAAATATATGGCTCACCCGCTTTCTAGACACAGGGGATGTACAACCCCATGGTACCCGTCAGTTCTCAATTCATGGGTCGGTAAGGGACTTTCCTTGTCCTTGTACCCGTTCCAAAATTCGGTTCATGTTGATTAATCTCCCATCGACCAATGACAATACCAGGGCCCTGACACGTCAATTCGGGATATCCTCTGGCCAACATCACGTCCCTTATCCTCACAAGTCTTCGGGGGATATGACATCATGTGGGCTTCGAGTGATGTAGCCTTGCACGCCTCCACCTGGTGCTCCCAAGTGGTAGGTTCATGAGCTGTGCAGTGTACTCCCTGGTCGCGTACGTGGTGCACGTACGAGCCCGAATATCATCCCAGAACATGTCGAGTTTCTGGCGTTCCTCCTCAATCCGATCATGGTCTTCGACTTCCTGCCGCCACTTCAAGTTCTCCCGCTTGTTGTTTTTTTCGCGAGAGTGTCATCCTAATGCTCGCGATGTTCCTCGAAGCTCACGAGACAAGTGTGTTCGCCGCTTGATTTTTATTGTTCCCAACGCGAGTCAAACCCTCTCCTCGAATCTTCACTCTTTACACAGAGGGCGTCCCGAGTACTCATCGCCGTGCACTTGCCCTCTCCATCCCCGGCCGTGGCTACTTCCTCGGAGACCCCCCGATGCTGCGAGACTCGTATCGCTTGGCATCCTCCCTCGTTTCAAGTTGTGTGCTTGCAATGCTGCCCGACGCAGCCTACACTTGTTCAACATGTCAAGACTCAACACCTCAACGGGTGCACCTGTGTTCCGGGAGACGCTCGTGCGCGTATCTTGGCCCCGTCGTGCCTGTGGAAAGCAGACGGACCCAAATTCGTTGGTGTTTCACTCCCCGTTGAAGCTCGACCTTGTCAAGGCGCGTTGAGTACATTTGCAGGATTTAGTCGGCGGTGCACCTGATGAACGTGTCCAGGACGGCGCGATGACAGCGTCATCCAACTCTGTGATCGAGAACGTGCACGTGGTGGATGTATCAGTCTTTGGCCAAGTCTGTATGAGGAAAATGGAAATGTTTCTGTCTAGACCGATGCCCAAGCCACACACTATATATTGCACATGCGCAATTGACAACAAAAGTATCTAGACACGTGCAATACATCATGGAGTCCGTTCGTGTAGATGCTCATTGATTCTACTGAATGGCTTGGTGATAATAGTATGCGAGTCACCGTTATCTCACTTGCTCTCGGTGGACTGTCCTGATAGAAAAAGAGTCGCACCAGGACTTGAAGATGATGATGAGTGGGTGAGTAGCTCTCCATGATGTTATCGTGCTTCCTCAAGGGATAATATGCCAACCTGTCGGATTTCTTTGTTTATGCGTATGCAAAATGGGTATAACTACACCATGTGGCTCGTGTTCAGTCCGCTCTCGAGTCCAGCCTTGCTCACCCTTCGCAACGGCTGCAACGTATTCTCGTCCACCGGTGCCCGACGTACGTGTCGATACCGTCCCTCCTTGTCCTTGACCTCCATGTCCTGGCCCGTGGTTCCCTCCCCTGTCTCGTCTGTATCCGGCACCGTAAACATGGGCGGCAAACTCTCCCGCGCGTGACCTAGCCGTCGACTCTGCGCTGCGTACGCGTAGTTGGTTGGTACGTCGGCCCCGCCGTCGCTCTGCCCTGGGTTGACGGGCACCACGCCGACCGACTTGCCACCGAGCTCTTGCTCCTCAAACGTCATCAACTCCGAAACGAAGCCAATGTTGGGCGAGATGCCCTTGCGGCGCTCGAGGACGAAGGCATAGGCGCGCGAGAGTGTCCAGTGGTTCGCGTGGATGAGGTAGGCCATCACGGCGGTCACGGAACGCGACTTGCCTACTTTGCAATGCACGTAGGTGCTCGCGCCAAACAGACTGGCTTCGTCTTTGGAAAAAAGAACGCGTCAAAAATACAGATATTAAATTCCATAATAAAGAATCAAAGTGTAGCCTACCTAGTATCTCACAAGCCTCCTTGAGCCCTCTCGTGATCTGATCCTCTTCGACTGTATCTCGCATGGGAATCTTGACATACCGCTCGAAATTCCCCTTCAAGTTGAGCCCGTGGTCGTCGTCGCACTCTGCTGCAATGTTCAATATCCGCTTGATACCCAGAGATTTGAGTTCCTGAACGTGCTCTGGGAGGGTTAGCTCCGGGCCGAGATACAAGAAGTTGGGGAGGATCATTGACACGCTGAACGTAGGGAGCTCGGACTCGGTCGCTGTCTGGAGGTCGTCTGGTCGTGCGGTGCTCGGCGATGGGGTCGGACGAGGTAGTGGTGTTTCGGGCGTGCGGGGTGGGGTTAATCTGGAGAATCTGGGAGACGGGGGAGGGAGGAATTCGGCAGGACTATTCGTCCAGCGTGGGGAGGGTACGGGTGGGGTGTGATTCGAGTGTAGAAGATTGAGGTGGGAAGGTGACTGGGGAGGAAGGTAGAGGGTGTTGCCGTTTGGGCTCCTTGGGAATTGGGATGGGGAAATGGGAAGAGAGGCGGAGCGGGCCGGGGGAGTGCGGATGTGGAGACGGGGAAGGGAGAGTTGCTGTTCGCCACCACCGTTTGTGATGATACGGGTAAGGTTTGGCGCGCTCGGTAGTCGTGGGGGGGGTCGACGGAAGGAGAGCGAGCCATTAGAGTCGGTTGGATGATCTGATGGGGCAGTGGGCATGATCGGCAGGGGTGACGGCATGGGCTGATCGATTTCAAAGTGAGTTTGGGACGGGGCGGAAGTGTTTAGATGGAAGAGGCCGCTGCTCTTTGCGCTCCTGAAAGGGAGTTCTGTGTCGTCGAGATCTGGCGGATGTAGGATTTGTGTGACGAGGTATTTCTGAAGGTCGGGATGTGACTGTGTGGCAGCTATGCCGCCGCGCAAGTAGTGGACGCGACTCTGGCCGAGGAGCGACGATAAGAGGGAGAGGAGGGCCCAGGCGGTGACCTGGAAATTGTCGATCTCAGAGTCGTCTGTTTCGTCGCCGTGTACGATGACGAGGTCACCATCCCAGGAGGGGGAGGAGGGGAGGTCGTCCCAGCGGTGCTTGTCATTGTCGGAGGTGATGAATTGGCGGAGTGCGGCGAGGGACTGGAAACCGCTGCCTGGTTTGCGAGCGCGCTTAAGGATGAGGGAAGGGATGGCGATGTTGACGCTGTCTGCAAAGTGTGATGCGTTGAATGCGGCGAGGGGACGCGTGTCGAGGAGAATTGGGGATTTTTTGGAGGCGAGACGGGTGGTGAGGGTATCTGTGAGCCATGCGGAAGGGTGAAGGGAGAGTTTTGGGAGTGCGGAGAAGGAACGGATGGGACGGAGACGGAGGTTGTGCTGTACGTTGGCACGGAGTCTGGCGAGGTCTTCGAGATCACGTGCGAGATCGTCTGGCTCTGTACCGTCGATGGCAATCTCAAAGTCGTCGTGCAAGTCGTCGTCGTCGTCCATCGCGATGAGCGGGAGGGGGGGGAGGAGGAGGGGTCGAATATTGAAACTCCGCTTTTGTAAAGTGGAAAAAGTGTCCTTTTGGTTGTCTGTCATCGTTCGACATGTCTTCCTCGTACAAATCCGTCGCGTTCCGATCCAAGCACCATTCTGACAACAGCGAACCAAAGTACCGCTCACAAGCCCAGCAACTTCAGGAATGCTTCACTGACTACTCCATCGAAGGCATGTGTTCCCCCCCAACCCCACCCGTCTCCTTCTCACATGTCCGACAGACCTCCAGTCCCTCCTCATCGAGGTCGCCGGTGATGTAGAGGTCGCAGCGTCGAGAATCAGTGATGGTACCCCCTCTTTTTCTTTTTTTTTTCTGCCCTCTCTCAATTCCAGGCTATCACAGGTCATGTAGAACAGTGGGGCTCCGTGAAAACCAAAAAAGACAAGAAACCTCAAACCACCCCTCACACTCCCTCAAAGGACCATCCCACCTCGCGCGATCGCACCGACTCGCGTGGTGGCCGCGGCGGTCGGGGCGGTCGGGGTGGGCCAACGAGAGGTGCCCGTGGTCGCGGCTCAGCACGAACTGGGTCCGGGGTCAATGGCCACGCCTCACGTCCATCACATCCCCGTAAATCTGCCTCGCCCGCTCCCGATCCTGCGGACAAACAGCCCATCGAGGACCTTGCCGACTCGGCCCTTCCCGACAAACCCGACTTGGCAAACGGCATCGCCTCTGCACACCACGACACTCCCCTCGATGCAAATTATTCCGTCGACCTTACTGCATCAGACGCCTCCCTCCCTCCCCAGTCCTCCACTCCCGCCTCGTGGGGCGCAAACTTTTGGGTTACACAAGACCACTCCACTTCCGCACCTACCCCTGCATCCCAACCAATATCAGCTGCTCCGAGGCCCACAAAGGTGCCAGCAACGTCAAAACTTTCTTGGGCCCAAGTCGCACGGTCTGAAATCACTTTCTTCCCTCTCCGCACCCCTTCCTCACACAGCTTTGACAGACCGCAAGAAAAACTTCCCGTCGCACCACCACCTCTAGCAGCCCCT
This sequence comes from Porphyrellus cyaneotinctus, assembly GCA_038091315.1. Taxonomy (NCBI): domain Eukaryota; kingdom Fungi; phylum Basidiomycota; class Agaricomycetes; order Boletales; family Boletaceae; genus Porphyrellus; species Porphyrellus cyaneotinctus. The sequence goes on along the minus strand of JBBPOF010000346.1, from coordinate 22,839 downwards.
CGCCTCCTTCCGCCTTCAGTACCAGAACCAGCTGAATCCGCACCACTCACCGATAGAGAATCAGATCCAATAAGCGACGGTTGGGAGGATCCAACAACCGTACAGCCTCCCGTTTGGGATGACGAACCACAGGTCAAACCTCCTCCCGAAGACGCTTGGGTCTACACCGCGCAGACGCAACCAGTCATCCAGGACGAAACTCCAACACCCCTCTCCCAAGAGGAACCTGTCCTTGAGATCTCTGCTCCTGTGCCTTCGGAACCAGTGCCAGCACCTCAGCAGCCAGCAGCAGAAGAACCAATCATCGTCCCCGCACCACCAAAGTCACCGGTGTCTGTTCCTCCACGGTCGTCTACTGCTTCACACCGCAGTGCAAACAAGTACAAGGCAAGTGACCAGGCGGTCGTCATGCCCACCTCGGGTTTCAACCCCGGACTTGAGAAAGTCGGCATGCAATTCGGTAGTTTAAGCCTCGGTGGCGATGTGATCGAGCCATCCCCGTAGGCCACCGTCACCCTGGATTAATCATTGGCTGATTGATGTCCTTAGGACCGAGCTCGCGCCAGCCCCAGATCCAGCGTCAGTCAAGGCAAAGCAGTCGCCGCAGCAACCTATCCAATCACTACCTCAAGCACAGACATCCGCCCAAGAGTCACCCGTGACCGCCTCCCCAGTTCAATCCACCACTGCGTCGCCCCAAATCCAAACCCAACAACAACCAGCACCGTCAGCACCCACACCCGCGCCCGCACCACCCCCAGCACCCGTTTCCGTACCTGTCTCCGTCCCTCAATCTCAACCCTCCTTTACGTCCGCCATTTCTCACCCCTCAATTTCGACTTCCGTCAGCCAGCCCATAATTTCGAGCACCCCTGCCTTCTCTCAGCAACCCCAGGCCTTGATCCATCCGTCCCTCTCTCAGCATCAGCAGCAAGCACCCCTGACGCAACACCAAGTTCCGACTCACCAATATACTCATCACGGTCTTCCCACTCATCTCGATGCCACCCAAAATCCCACCCAGCAATCTCAACACACAGCGCAGCCCTCGCAACCCCAAGCTTCTACCGCTCACTCGGCGTACTTCCGGCAAGCGGAAGCACCTTACTTCCATACCCCCACTCCACCCGCTGGGCAGGGTCAGGACTACAGCATCTTTGGTCAAATTGGCCAACAACACCAAGCATCGCATTTGGGTGCGTTCGCCAGCAATGACTACGGGTATGGTGACAGTCAGAGGGTATGTGTCCTCATATCTGGTTTGAATGGGTAACTGAGGTGATCTAGGGCTTCTACGACTCATACGCTCAATCGCCCGCCTTTGGAGGAACTCGCAACGTCCTCGGTCACGATGATGTCAAAGGTCTTTCAGCCTCTCAACAACACCCAGGAAACTCTGTTCTCCCACCTTCAAGCGCTCAGTCTTCACAACTACCTCCCCAGGGCGGCGCGCAACCGCAACCGTCGGGTGGTCAAGGCCCTCAGCAAAGCTACCCTCCTCCGCTTCCCTACTATTACCCTTACCCACAAAACCAATATTACGGTACCCCATACAACTCTGGCTACGGTGTACCTCAGCCGTTCGTCAAGTACCCCACCATGTTCCAGCCTGGTCCCCCTGCTCAAGGTGCCGCACCCTCTCCGGGAGGGAAGCAAGGCCCCGGCTCGGTGCAGTCCCAGTCAGATCATTATGGTCGCGGGCTTTATGGTCAACAGCACCAGCTCCCCTCGTCGACGTATGACGATCTCGGATATCAGCATCACGCACCACAGCACAATCACGCTCCGAGCGTGAACAACCTCACGTCGAGCGAGTACAGCAAGCATCCGCAGCTGTATGGTGGGCAGGCCATCCAGAGTTTCATGGGTCTCGGTCAGGGTAGTGCGGCCGCGTCGGGCCCGTCGCTTGGCCAGCGTGGAGGTGGTACGTCCCCAGAGAATGCCTACAAACCCTACTCCCAAAACGTAGGTGTCAAAGACGGTACTACGGGCGTTGGCGTTGGCCAAGGTGTCGGGCAACCCCAGTCTGGACGTGGCGTTCAGCAAACGCACACCCAGGGTAGTTTCTACGGGGGCAACCGCTTCGGTTCGAGCGCTGGCGCTGGCGGACCTCAGGGCCAACAGGGCCAACAGGCTGGGCAGGGGCCACAGGGCCATGTGGGATACCCGCAGGGCAACTCGGACGCCAACTTTTACCAGTATCAGCCACGACAGCAACAGGGCTACTGGCAGTGATTAAAGCGACGTGATCAGTCGAGTGTTTTTTACTGTACTCTGATTCTCTCGAGGCTTCGTTGTGGCGTACTCTCTGTCTTGCATCCCTTTTTTTTTGCTTCAGCTGTTTGATATCATGGTTGTCACTTTACGAAGCAGTAGCGCATTGCAATGTACTTCTCAGCGACATGGCTCTAACAAACAGTTCTCCATAACTATCGCTGGCGGGTCGATCTCGAGAATCTGTACAAAGACGATGCTAGCGATTACGACAATATTTTAACCTCGTCACCGATGGCGTATCGAACACATCTCGTCTTAATCGATTGTTTACCGCAACCGGCTAATCGACGTCTCGTTCAGCAAAACACGTTCCAAAGAGAAAAAAAAGAAATCGACTGACCGCGCCTCACGCTCGCCCTCCAATAATGCCAGAATATCCTCCCCCCGGACGGGTCCCTTGACGTTCCGGATGATCGTGCGGGTCGGGTCGTCCATGAACTCGACGCGCACTTGGGTGACACCGCCGCGGGAGCCTGTACGTCCGAGGACCTATCGTAATGGGGGTGAGCTGGAGCTGGAGCTCGGGAAGACGAGGAGGATAAAGAGGACCTTGATCACTTTGGCGAGTTTGACGGGTGCTTTTGATGAATCCTACGAAAGAGGCGTTTGAGCGAGTACGTACACGGTCGTCGTCGTCGATGGGAAGGGGGGACGTACCATGTCGGTGATGATGTTGTGGTCGAGCGCGCGTCGTTGTGGATGTGGATGTGTGATTGGGGCTTGGAAAACAAGATTAAGGTTTAAGACCGAGACGAAACTCCGCCGGGCGAAGCCGATGCTAGCACCTTCGGTTGTCGCGAATTGTGATCATTCGGCCAGATACTTCAACCAGGCGCCGCATCTCCTATATATCAACAACCAGCTGGACCAACAATAGGGTATCATCCAACGGAACAAAGAAAAGTGATACGATGTGATGAACGCGTACTGTACTACACCCAAACATAATTATAAATATACAGCGCGAAACGTGAAACAGGACAGACAAATAACATGCGCAGAAACACGAAACAGAACCAAGCCTAGCTTAGATTGTAAAATCATAACAGACATATGAAGCCATGTTTCCAGGAGAGTATGCACCGTAGGTCACTCTTCGACCGTCACAGTTCGTCGGGATGTACCCCCTTTCGAACGCATACGAGACTCTGCAAACGCGCTCGGTGCCGCAAAGATAGCTTCAGCAAAGGCGAAGGCAACGCAAACAGCGGCGTTGAGGATCCGCCATTGAGGTCCGATAATATCGATGCCTTTGATCGTGTTGTCGAGAACGCCGTACGGATACCCGTACTGAGCAGCTAGACGCGAGATAGATGCTGTGAGAGGGTCGACAGAGAACACGCGAGGAACGCGTGCAGACGTGGCGTTTGCAGGGTGGAACGAAATGACAGAGCCGAGAACAGCGGGGATAATCAGAGTAGGTATTGACCAGTGGAGCAGAACACTCCAAAACACGGGGGACTGGAAGGTGGCGACTGGGGGATAAGGAATTGCAAGCTGCCAGTCGCCAGTTTGAACGCCTCGTGGAAAACGAAGCTAACATAAAATCAGCTCCCGGAACGGAAACACGAACAACAAGGTCATACCTCCAAAAAGTTCCACGGAATGACTTGATACAGAACATACAAGAGCTCCAACAAGATGGTGATGAGCGAGATATGGAGGGAATTCGAGAGTGTCTAACATGAACACAGCTCAGCGGTGCCGAAATGCGATCATAATTGACATACAGATCTGGAAGCCAGCAAATACACGCGAGCATGCTGTTTCGCGCCGGTCTGCAGCGTTTTGAATGTGGTGTCAGCAAGCTCGAGGGACGGTCTCGGAATGCTGCGCAAGATGCTGCGTGGGGTGGACGTGAACAGGACACTGCGCTCCTTCAGCGGGGTAGCTACGGACGGTGCGGTGAGGGTTTCTCTCGGGGTCTCTTCCTCGGGTGGTGAGATAGGAGCTGTCTTGAGCATCATCGACACTTCTCGCACCTCTGGCACAGGTGTACCAACAGGGGGGATATTTCTGCGCATAGCGCGAGTGGAAGGTGGACTAGATATCTTCTTTTCTGATATCTCCTCTACCGATTCCGAGGCAGGAGAAGCAGCGGAGTGTCTGTGGGGGAATGAGTTGGACGACGGCATGTGCCAGAAGAGACGTACTCATGATTAGGATGCTGAGCGCCCCTCCTCCGTCGGAAGAGACCCGCGAAAACGGGATTATCCTCGAGCGTGGTCTGGTTGTCATCGAGATGTTTTCGGATGCGCTGTTGGAGGTCCTCCCTCGTACCAGCATCGCTGATACGAAGAGCGAGGGCTATTTCCTTGAGTTCTCCTTTCTTTCTGGTGGAGATTGCGCCAGAGTACACGGTCATTGTCATCGTGCTCGGTGGTGGTTCAGACTGAGGGTGAATATGTATGAGCTCAATCAACATAAACAAATCGCGTAGACACGTAGCACGTGACACATTCTCCACATGGACCCCGTGGACCCAAGCATCTCACGGGGTCCTATAGGATCGGCCAATGGCCGGGCTACTATGAATCTAACCCCATGATGATGTACAATGAGTAAGTCGATGGACGAGTATGGGAGCTTCTCTTCTTTCCTTGACCACCACGTTCTTTTCTTTTAGGATATCCAGACCATGCCTTACATCGTCCGCGTTTTCTCCTTGCTCTTGCTCGCTGTTCAAGGTCGGTTTTTCTAGCCCTGAACTGGGCTCATGTCAATTTCTCTTGTAGCACTTGCATTGTCTATTGATGTCGGCGGTATCATTGGTAACGTGTCTGCTAGCGACTTCCTCAATGTTACCGACACATATCTCCTGACTGACGTGAGTGCAAAGGCCATCAGTTATATCTCATCAAGCCTCTAAATCACGGAACCTAGTGTCAGATCCAGTGTGACTGTGCAAACTTAATGATCAGTGTATGTATTCCACCTGCTGGGTAATGTCACTTAGGAACATGTGTATTCAGAGTTGTGGCAGCGATCATCGGTGTCTCTGCAGCTCGACGACCGTTACCGCGATCACCAGCTGCCAACAGTGCATGTTCGACGATCTCGTTGCCAAGTTCGCCACGAGCACTGATCCCCGGGCTGGTTCAGCTACCGCGCTCTCAGGTAGGATGGCAACCGTTGTTGTTCCTCCTTTCATTCTTATTCATTCATATTTCATTACACTTGGAAAGCTTATGTGACGGCATGTGCGAGTGTCAATGTCGCCGTCCCGGTGTCTCTGGTCACCTTGACAACCCCACCTAACTGGGATGGACCATATGAGGTTAGGCTTACAACTGGAGAAACGGTGTTGACCGTGGCCGCCGCTACTCTTCTGGGTGGAGGTGCTCTGTTCCTGTTGTCGAACATGTAGGTTGTGTCATGGCCTGGCTGTATTTTGAGTTGTATCTACTTGAAAAAAGGATGCAAAATGTGGCTGTGCCATCTATCCTCCTGTTTAATCCCTACCATTATCCCCAGAATAGTCACACGTCGACGGTGACAGCCTAGGACGATAATCCGTTTATTTCCATGCATAATGCCTGCCATTTCTCCACCACCTCACGCGGAACACGTCCCCTAACGAGCGCTTTGCATCGGAACTCAACTTTCATTGGCATTCGAAACTACTTCAAAAGTCTATTCAGACAAGCCGAGCCCACAGCGTTCGACTCGCGTTCTCGTCCACGTCGTTCCCAAAGTTTTTCTTCCTCGGCCACCAATCATGGTGCTGCTGCACACCTCAAGCCATCCCTGTACGAACTCCCCACGGATGCCTACTTCTCCGACAACTCCCCTCTCGCCCCCTCCACTCGCTTCGACTGGCGACTGCGAGCTACATCCCGTTCTCACCGCAGGCACAATTCGAAAGGGAAGCATGACGGCGCTCGAGTATACATGAAACGCGTCGTCCCTTCGTGTACGGAAGTCCAGCCAGGCGAGCTACTATACGAGGAAATACAGGCTTACCGAGATCAGTGAGATCATTTCTCTACACGTAAACACTATTTTGGTGACAATCGAGTCATCACAAGTTTTCTACCGTTATTAAACGCCGAACAAGCGGAAGACGAATCCGTCCTTCGTGATCGTCTGTCGAGTTGGTCGCTATCTCGCCTACGCGAAGAAGGGTACACCATCACGGATTTGTATGCGTTTTGGGTCGAGGCACCTCAATTTCGCAATCCGATTGCATGTTTCTCTCTGGGACCGGGCATCATATTGCCGCAGCATAGATTTGAGTAAATCGCTGTCCCTAATGAATACAAACTGGTACTCATTTATCTCTGCCTCAGAAATGGGACTCAGATTTTATTGTCACGCGTGGACCCCTTACAAGAGGTGCCTTTGCGCGGCACTGTGATGGCGACCAATGCCACCCAACTTCGTGTCGTATTCGACCAGGAATTTGATATCGAGGACGGTCTGTGGCGCCTCGATGTGGGGCGATCCAACATCGTTTTCAAACGGATGCGTGCTGCGATTTCGCACTTCAGCCAGGATCTTGCCGCATTGGAGACGAGTCTGACGTCTGATAGGCAGTTCGTCCTACAAGGGACCCACCTCCGTGATGTCCTCCTTCGTTCATTTGCCCCGGCATCCATCTCTCTGCACCAGCCCTTGCAAGCCCCGGATGAAGTTGAATATGTCTCGCATGAAACTTTGGAACACCAGAGTCGGGACGAACATGAACACGGCGGTGCATTCAAGGAGGACATGAGGATTCAGAGTTGGGCGCGGCGATACGCACGACCAAACCCCATTGAGATGGACGGTGACCCCGTATTGGATGGTTTGAATGTGACTCAGATTCGAGCCGCAGCGATGATGATTGGTGAACGTATCTCCCTCGTTCAAGGTGTAAGCTCGTCGTACCAGATCATGCATGGGATTTGATTTGATTTCTCGTGTGTAGCCTCCCGGAACGGGGAAGACGAAAACCATTGTCCAGACTACCAAAGTTCTTAAGGTGGGTGAACCACATCATCGCACCGCCTTGACATGTCGGTGAATTATCTCAGGCCCACTTTGAAGTACATCACCCGATCCTTGTCTGCGCGTATACCAATACGGCAGTGGATAACCTTGTGGAGGGTTTTGCAGGAGCTGGCTTGAAGCCCTTGCGCGTTGGCTTCCGGGGTAAGATAAAGGACAGTCTTACCAAGTATACTCTCGACTACAAGCTCGATCAACATCCGCTCAAGCCAAAAGTAGATAAACTTCTCCAAGAAAAGAGCGCCGCAGAGAAAAGGCGAAAGGACCTATCTAAGAGAGTCGAAGCTATAGAAAGAGCCCCAACGGTTCGCGGTGCAGGGCGCCTCGACCAGATGCGGACATCCTTGCTCGTGCAAGAGCGCCAGTCGATGGCAACAGCCGCGAAGCTGTACGCTATCCATCAGGAAATGCTGCGGGACATCACCGCAGATGCTGATGTGGTACGTCTTCATTTACCAGATTCTTCTTTCCTTTTTCGTGCGTTGACATCGTGTGTAAGATTTGTACAACTTGCATCACCTCGGCCAGCGTTGCACTTAACGTACTTGACTTTCCTGTGGTCTTCCTCGACGAAGCGTCCATGTCAACGGAGCCGGCATCTCTTATACCTTTAATGAGAGGGGTACGTGTTTCACCTTGGATCTCTTCGCCGATTTGCGATCTATGAGCGCTGCAGGCTCGACACGTTTCCCTCATCGGAGATCATAAGCAACTTCCGCCTGTCATCGTGAGCCGCGAAGCGCAACTGAACGGCCTTGCAACCAGTCTTTTTGAGAGGCTGACCGAAGAAGGGGGTACGTATTCCTATTTTCTCAGTCAATAGCTTACTTATATTAGTAATCTTGGCCCAGTGGTGCCGTCAATTATGCTAGATATCCAATACCGAATGCATCCGTCCATATCGCAGTTCCCGTCGCTCGAGTTTTACGGTCTTTCCTTACGAGATGGGACTGTCGATACCCTTGGGAACATATCCCCCAAACTGCTCCCCCCACATTCGAGCCATCTACTAATCGACGAGTTGACTGGCCATCAAAGGCCTGTCGTCTTTCTGGATCATGGGGGATCTGAGACTGCCAAAGATCGCAGCAGAGTCAACTGGAACGAGGCCCACATCGTCTGCAGTGTTGTTGAGGACCTGCTGCTGAAAAACGAGGTTCGTTTACCGCGATTATCCCCGAATGGGTCGCGCTGATCGGTGTCTGCTGAAGTTCCTTCGCGGGGAAGACGTTGGCATCATTGCCCCATACGTCGCACAAGTTTCGTTGCTAACGCGCCTCCTTAACACCGATGGGAAGTATCGCAAACGCTTTTCGACCACACTGGGTGAGCATCGAAGGCTACAGCTCCACGACGTCGATATCAAGACTGTGGATGGGTTTGAGGGTCGGGAAAAGGAAGTGATCATTTTTTCTACCGTGCGCAATAATCCGTCGGGCCAGATTGGGTTTCTCGCTGACAGGCGGAGACTCAACGTTGGGCTCACACGGGCCAAACGGGGACTTTTCATTGTTGGGAATATTAACACATTGAAAGAGAGTAAGGTGGTCAAGGGTCGAGCCCGCGAGGAAGAATTCGTCTCCACCACCCGCGGAGGAAGGGAAGGTGGAACCTGGAGGAGATATACGGAGTATCTGGTAGAACACCGAATGGTCCTGCCACTCAATGGTGACCGACTACATAAAGCTTTGTATGGAAACGTGCCGACGCTGTTGCACGCATCACGCTTCCCACTGGAAGTGTACGATGCCCCTTACTTACTACATTATTGAGAATGACGAGTCTCACGAACGCCGTTCTCTCCCGCTCAGATTTGAATGGCAGTGGCCCAAGTACCCGGCTGCAACTTTGTCAATGGCACTGGAACAAGCTCGACACATTTTATACACGAACGCCGTTCTTGCCCGCTCAGATTTGAATGGCAATGCCCCAAGTAGCCGGTGGCAATTTTGACACTGCCGAGTGCTTCAAAAGTCATTGATCGTGGGCAACCAGTTGGAGCTCCATACAAATCTCCCGAATCCAATGTGCGATACATACCTTGGAGTACAGGTACTTGCACGCTACCAAGTTCCATTTTCGCCTTCAATACCGACTTGGTCGTGCGACTATGTTAACCACATTGCAAGTAATCGGCTCCGGCCTGAGACGGGGTCATCGTGGCATGCATGCAGAGATTTTCGATAGGCTGAAAGCACACCGTCCGGGTTTCAAAGGTCCCACCTCGCTTTTTTGTTCGGTCCAAGTTGTCAGCGGATATGTCGAGGCTATGCACGAACGGCGTCGGCAACTTATGCTCCGCCGCATGTACAGCTGGTGAAAACCCTCGACACGTCAATCAAACGTCATGGCGAAGCAAGTTCTGGATCCGACAGGGCCGGAAGATAACCTTGTCCTTGAATCGCGAGGACGATCGCAGACGACGAAGAACCCACTTTAAGGATGGCACGATTCGAACTTGGTTCCTTATTACGCGCTCAAACTGCCCACCACCCTCCCAGTGGATAGAGCTCATAGTATGCCCGTCATGATCCGGACGTCAAATATGTAGACAGCCCTGAAAGGTATTGGCGGGGCGACGGCGGATCCAAATCATGCCTATTTCTATTCATTTTAAGGCTGTATCGAAATCGATTATTATGCCGTTTACGGTGTCCTCGGGATGGTTGCCGGCTGGAGACGAGATCCTCCCTAGGGATCCCGTCTTCGATGGACGCTCGAAATATCTATCGCGCATATATCAGAAGAAGCTCTTCTATGTTGTCTTTTATGAGACCAACTTCTTTTTCAGGATGTTCGAGCTCACTTCCCGGCGTGCATGCGGAACGCACATATGGGAAATGCAGGGACGGTTGTCCCCGTCTCAGTGTACTTTGGTACCCACACATTCAGGCCTGATAGGTGTGTATGTTTTGTTTGTTTCGAGCACGACCGTGACCCTGCAAGTGTGTGGAGGGTCCAGTCCGCAGACTACTTACGTTGGTATCAGCCAACCACCACGTGGCAAGGCAGGGTATTGCTTGCCGACATACGCGTTTGACATTCGCCCTGCTTTTTCCCTGTGCGGAATGACGAGATGGATTACCGTCATGTGTCTAGCCCTCAGCGCTCAAAAGCACCCCGCTATGCGATCTCGGTCCCCCCCATAAGCTGTACCCATTTGTTGCAAGGAACAAGATCCCCCCCTACCTTGCTCCATCCATTTCTTCCTCTAAATTAATCACAGATTGGTAACCCCAATCCCAGATACGTCTTCTTCGTCCGCTCAAGAATTTGCGTTCCTTCTCTGCAAATCTCCACCACCAGCTCGCTCTTCTGCAGCTCTATTGCTTGACGACCAACAAATGTCTCCTTCCTTAGCCTCGTTGGATGACCACGGCGGACACTCAAATACGTCCTCTGCGTCAGACGCTCAACGACCCAACCGTACTTGCGACGCTCTCCCGATGATCACCACTTCCCACTTCGAGTCTACCGTCGCCGTCAGTGCCCAGGACGTGTCGTCGTCTCGGTTCGCGGAACCATCGACGGGCGCGTTTTCCGCTCAGTGGCCCACGTCTCCCATGGCCCGATCTGTATCTTCCGAGCATCTGCGCGGTCTGGCCACCCTGGCGCGTGAGCGTACGGCACTTTCGTCAACGGGTATTAGTTCGCTTTCCAGCCTCGCCGCTCCTATACCCGTTTATGGCGGTGCCGAATCACCTTTCGATTTGTCGCCCTCGCCTTCGCTTCGCAAACATGGTCAAAACGATCTCGGCACGGTCGTGGGGCATCCGTCGGTGCATGCAGCCTTTCTCTTGATGCGGTCGCGCGTCGTCAAAGTGAGTTTCCTTGCATGAGATGAGTCTACGGGCTGATTGTGAGGCGTCAAGGTCCGCAAACACCCGAGTGCGACGTTCATGTCCCTTCGTTCTATTTTCGAATTTCTTGATGAAACGGTGTGTCGAATTTTTTTTGGGCCATGATACACTTCATAATACAGCTGACACACTTGAAGAATCAGACTGATCGTAGGAGTGTGGGATCCTCTGTGTCCGTGTGGACATTGAAGGACCTGTCTACGCCCGATGAGGTTTGGGTGGTTTTCAACTCGCATGATGGTGTAGGTGTTCGTTCCCATCTCGCGCTCGCCACGTGTCACGGTGATCGCCGAGAGCGCCGGGCGGCATGTTTATTCGGCACAAAACTGGTTATGAGTCAGATTTTGAAATCAGGCCATCCCGTTCTGGTCGCCGCCAATGTACAGGACCCGAGAGTTTGGGGTCTTCTCGTGGTCACTTCCGTTGTTTCGCCTCGGCGATCTCCTCTTTCATTCAAGTCTGTTACACTTCAAATTCGTGTACTGACCACCATGGCGTGCGCCACTCACAGGCTTATATATTTCTCTCTCTTTCCCTCCCTTCTTTCACCATTCTACCCGCTCTCGAGGCGGACCTGGAACCCTTTGAAAAACTCCGTCGCGTTGACGTGTCGTCCAGGGTGAGCCCATCATTTTCTTTCCATGATGCGACTATAACGCGATGATGATCCGTTCCATTTGTTATAGTTCCCCTCTCTCCCTGTAATCCAACCTGAGAAGAGGTCCCTTCGCATGTCGATATCTACCCCAGACTTTCACAACCGCCTTTACGTTGGACATCCCAGTGTCGACACACCACCTCCACATGTGGCTCAATCCGACAAGTTCGTCATTTCAACCAACCCCCCAAATCCAAGAACAACGTTCAGAGTAGGCGACTGGATGTGAGTACCGTTTCGTGCAATTTGTCCGAACCGTTCATAGGAGTCCCGATCCACCCATCCAAATCCGTAAAATCCTTCCATGTTGCTGACTACAACTCTTTTTGCTAGATGCAACTCCGTTACTTGCGCTGCTCACAATTTTGGGTGAGTGCTTATTCATCGATCATCTCCTTTATTTTCCGCCGGATTGGCGATCAATCACGGCAGGTCTGGGTTATTGCAAACTCGGGCCAGTCCTGTTTTGTACCGGTCACGGTACAAATCGATTACAAATTACTATCTCCCCTATTTTCTCAGATTAACCTATCTTTCTTGCTTTCTCGGGGGTTATCCAGCTTTTTTTCTCTCCTTATCTTCGCTTTCTTGAAAGACATGGTTCTAACTGATTCATTCCCTTGCATGATCTTGCACAGGCGCAACCTGGCTTGCAGAGGTTGTGGTTGTCCGCGTTCAGAAAGCCAAGCTTCATCGATGAACCGTCAAGCTTTTGGCCTGCCATCTACCCGACTTCCCACGTCTCCTCGCTTCGCTGGCACCACGGGCACCTCTTCGCTCTATACGGGCTCTTCGATACCAAACTCCCCTCACTATCCTGGTGTTCCGCAGGGTGCACGGTATCCGCTGGCGGCTCAGAATATGGCTAGTACGAAGCCTGCGTCTCCAACCCATCCTCTCCTAACTCCTTCCGGTCGTTCGTTTTCGGTGGGAGGCAAGGTCCAAAATGTATCCAGCGACCCGGCCATGCCATGCATCATGTACTGGCCCGACAATGAGCCGTTCCCGGAGCAAGGGCAGATCCGCCCTAGCACCCTCGCTGGAGTGCCGGTAAGACAACATGCTTTGGGATTGTCAGTGGCTGATTTGCGTCGCAGCAGCCCCCCATCCTGAATACAGGAAATCGCGGACCGATTGAGCATCAACCCGGCGATTGGATCTGCCAGAAGTGCAACTATCTGAATTGGAGACGGCGCAAAGTTTGCCAGACTTGCTACCCATGTGAGCTTCCTCTTCCGTGCTGCCTTACCGTTGTTCTCAGACCGATTTCTCAGACGCTGAGGGCAATGGCGATTCTATCTCAGTTGCTGTGCAATCTGAGCGGATTAACCTATTGACCTCTCTTCTCGCTCAAAACCAGTTGCCATTAAGAACCACTCCTCCCGCTACCGATGTTCCCCGCCGAAACACCACGACGCAGATGCAACCTCAGCGTCCTCTAGAGACTATCGCTCCCCCGTCGGGGCTCAGTCGCTCGCAAGTTGACCTTCGTGCCGCCACCCAGTATCCTGACCCCCAGTTTATATATGAGACCTCTGGCGCTCAGCGGTATGCGTCGTCCTCGTTCCCAGGCATGCGGGACTTGGAAGATGCGCTTCCTATGAACGCTGCAGCTCCACTGTTGCCTGCTTTCTTACAAGATATCGTCCAGTCGCCCACTTTATCCCCCACGTCGACATCCTCTGCCGACTTATCCATCGAGGAATATGAGGATATCTCTACGTCTCCTCGTGGTGGTCGAGATCAGGTAGTGGCGCGCGACGAGTCTACCTCCAACTTCCCTATTAACAACATTTGGAGGCTCAACGACGAGGAGACAACAAATATCGCTGGGATCGCTCTGCCCCATCACGAAGACCTTGTCGGGAGCAGGAAGAATAGTCAAGAAATGTTACGTCGCCAATCACCTTGATGTAAGTGTGCTCGGGTTTGCCTTGTAGTTTGGACAGGTTCTCACAGCGACGTAGGGTCACGTTGTCTCTGATACAGGACTTGTTCGATCGACTTTCTTTGTGGAAAATATGCATTAGATATTTATTGTTATTCGCCGTCCTTGCTCGCTCACTCATGGACTGTTTGGAATTATCGGGGACCACAATGTCGTTCCTCTCTGTCAAGGTATAGGATCTCTCAGGGTATACTGCATCTTCACGACATGTTTATCTTGTTCATTTATGTTATTTTGGAACATACTAAGTAGTGTACTTCTCGTAGTGTTTCGGAAAAAGGTCGAGTCGATGTCTGTCGTTACATGAACAGAGTTGTAGTTGCGTATCGCACAGCAAACGTTGTATTGACAGTCCAGGCTGGTTTGTGGTGTACGTTCTACAGTCTCCATCATCATGATTGACTCGATCGTCGTTCGAGTTCACCCCGATACACCATCTGCCGCTGTCAAATTTCTATCTCACCAAACATCACGCGCCACGGAACAAGTCGTCGCAGAGTCCACTCTACTTCGTTCGATCAGATGCGCTTTGAGGGGTTCTACGTCCAGTTCGATCAGCGCTGTCTATGCGCCACTGTACGACGACGGATGTGACTCGTGGGCGGAGCAGGAGCTGGCATGGAACGATCGCTGCGTGGTTCTCAGTCATGGCGGCGTCATCCAAAGGAAATGGGACTTCTCCGACGAAGATCAGACGATACAGTGCGCGTGCATAGGGAGGTTCGCCTACAGTACGAACACGACAGGTCCCGTGCACGGCGGTGCGCACTACACCTCCAAGACAAGCGAGCAGCATGCGGACCCGTCGACTGAATCCGTCTTTGGCCCTTTCAAGGCCATCCAGGAGGAGCGGCAGAAGAGCAAGCACGTCCAAGAAGCGGTCGCAGCGGTGTTCATATTCCTGCGCAGCATAGGCAAGGTCTACCTAATCAACGGAGCCGACTACACGTTTTCCCTACCCTTTCTCGTCCGCAAGGCGTGGCCCCTCCATCCCCATGGTGTCATGATACAACGTCACCTCGATCCTCTCGAGATGGACGATTCTCGGGTTACTGGTGACGCGCCTCTTCCTACCACCTTCACCATCACAAATCCCTTCTCGGAGCCTGCTGCTGTCGGCATAACAGCTGGTATAGTCGGTGGCTTTCCTGGTCGTCCAGCTTGCCTTTCCGACGAAGAAGAGAACTACTCTCGGCCCCTCGTCGTTATTCCTGCCGTCGAGGAGGTCGTCTGGGTGTCTCGGAAACCATTCGCCATCGATGATATCCTCATAACGTTCGACTCTGAACGACAGGAGTTGTCCATCTGGCGTTACGTTTACCAACCATGTCGCCGAACCTCGTCTTCTCGCTTTGACCTCAGTCTCAACCTAGATCGTATGGCTCTCGGAAGCAACTCGGATGCAGAAGCATTTACTACGTCCGCAGAACATGGCAGGATGAAAACGTCGTTTTGGGCGCAGAGGTTGATAACCCACTCGTATCCCAGCGTATCGTAAGTGTTATGCGTACTTGGGTGACTTGCTTGGAGTATCATGTCATATGTTAGACAGGGATCGTCATCGCAAATTTCTGCGGCTCTCTTCGACCAACGTTATGATGGTACTCGTGATCACACTTTGTTGGCAATCTGCATACCTGGTGTTTCAACCGCAGTATTTCTTCTCACCGTGCAGGAGGCAAACAAGATGGTTGCCTGCGACTACTTGACCACCATAGACGCCGTGTCCGTAGTCCCTGTTGGTGCTACTCGCAAAGAGATATGGGATTTGTTAGCCGTCAAATCAAATGGGTCGGTGACGATTTACACTCATGGGCTGCAAGAACTACCTATCGTCTTGGGGATCGCCCAGGCCGGGGATGCAGGAAAGAATGCACTTATTCCGGTAACGGGCATAACAGCGATAAAGTCAGCATGCGTATCATCGATTACGTTGCTCTGTGCCGGGGATCAAACGTATCGTGGCAAATTTGACATGCTCCCTCGTGATCGTCTCGTCAACCAAGCACTGCAATCTCTGTCCCTCGTGATTCCTACGAAAGACGCCTTCGATATGCACCTAGAGTTTCTGCGAACATGGTCACTCCGAAATTTCAGTAGTTCCTCAAATCTGGAATTTCACGCGTTGTCTTATGCACTTACCAAGATTTTAGATCTTGCGGTGTCTCATCCATTCGGCCGTTCCGCGTCTCCTTCTGCAGATTGGGAACAGTTCTTTTCTATGAACGTCAACGTCCGGAATTTTCAGGACGATCCCGCATTACAGGGTCTCTCTCTCCCCCCTCATTTACGAAGTCGACCATTCACCCTTGTATCGCTCAAACCCAATCCCTTATTGGCACCCGTTCTATACGCGTTACATATGCTTGCCGAAGATCTTCGACTTGTGGTTCATCGACATGATTCTCTCGTGTTGCTCGTGCCTCTAGTTTGCCACATCGCACACATTATAAGACCCGAATGGGCAGATTACTGGAAGCGCCTTTGTCCTAACATCATGCCTACTTGGCCATCACCCTCTGCCACGCGTACGTCGCAAGTCTATCCTCAGCGAAACCTGACTGACTTTCCCCCAGGAGCCGAGATGCTTGACGATCGGATACCGGTTTGGCCTCCAGACATGGCTGCAATACTTTATGGCAGAATTAGCAACCCTGAGTGGCGGTTTCCTGTATACGAGATTCCACGTCTTGCCGCCATGTTCGATATCCGGCCTTCATACGCTTTTGGAAAAGTTGAACCATTAAGTTCTCTCCAACGTCTCACCACTGCATACCTCTGTCTTTCCGATGGCTCAATTACCTCTGCGCAAAAACGAGCTGAGATGACAGTCCAGACTCTTGTGCGCATGTGGGGAACAGCAAAGAAGGGACACTCGTTCTTAGACAGTCTACCTCTAGGCATTGCTAGCCCTCTGCGTGAGGCCATCCGGACTTGTCAACTTTCGCCTCCTTCCCACTGGCAGCCCGAGCATTATGAGCTCATTGGCCGACGTGACCTAGCGTTTAGTGTCGCAATGGTTCAACCAGTAATCTCACAACAAGGAATGTATCAGTCCGCTGAGACGTACATGGTGCGATGTCTGTGTGTGGTCGCCATCAGGACTAATCCACTGTCAGACCACACACCGTCGGGCCACTATAAGTGCTTTAGTAGAACAAGCAAAAGCTGCCAGCGCGGGTGAAGTCGATGCACTCTCTGGCGTGGAACTTGGTCTGAAGTCATTTGCGAGCATTCGCTTCGGTCAGGATCGTCGATTAGAAGAAGTAGCGCGCATGCTGTGCTCGTCGACGATCCCATCCGTCCGGCTCATCGAGCGACCAGAATTGAAGTGAGTCGTGGCGGTTCTCTACCGAACGGCATGATCAACCATCTTTATAGCGAGCACGACCAGGCGAAAGAGCAGCAGCACCAAGTTGTACGAATCGCCGAAAGGACGTTGGCCTTGCCCTACGGCAGAGCGATGTTTACGTTCGGCTCCGTATTTACGGTCACCCGCGAAGCATATGTCATTCCCAAACTAGAATATCAGATCAGGGTTCAGCCTTCCAATTTCATCACTGGACCTGAACCCGGCAAGATACCTGTCGAATGCATGCACTGGGGCGACTTCCATAATGGGGTTGCTGCGGGATTGCGTATTGCCCCCTGGGCGCGAGGCGTGGAGAGCTCCTGGATTGCGTTCAACAAACCTTCAGAGTTGACTCCGGAGCATGCAGGGTTCTTGTATGGACTCGGGTTGACAGGTCATCTCAAGGAGATGCTTACCTGGCATACTTTTGGATATCTCACACCGAAACACGACCTGACATCCATCGGTGTCCTTCTTGGTCTGTCTGCGGCAAACGTCGGGTCAGGAAACATGCACGTTACGAAATTGCTTGCTGTTCACACTCCAGCATTGCTCCCAACACCGACAGTGGACCTCAATGTCTCCCTCATGACCCAAGCCGCTGGACTCGCCGGGGTCGGACTTCTCTACTTGGGCACGAAGGATCGCCGCATGGCTGAAGTTTGTCTCAACCAAATCAGTCGCAAGGACCTCGTGCAGCCTGATCTGAGCAATGAACACAGGGAAGCATACACTTATGCCGCCTCTCTCGCTTTTGGGATGATCATGCTTGGAAAAGGGTCACCTATCCCCGCCGACGTCGCTTGTCTCCACCGGCTCCGCGTTCTTATTCATGGTGAAAGCAAGACCAATATCGCAGCGCGAAGGCGTCCTACATTCGACGTCAACATCACATCTCCCGCTGCGACCATAGCATTGGGCCTCATGTACCTGAAGACAGAGCAAAAAGACGTCGCTGATATTCTTGAAGTTCCGAGCACGGTCATTGAACTGAATCACATTCAACCGAGTTTCTTGGTCGTGCGCACGATTGCAAGATCGCTCATCATGTGGAACTCGATTGGATCCACCTCCGACTGGTTGATGTCTCAAATTCCCGAGCCCATCATGACGGCCATGCAGGATCACATCGCGAACAAGCAGCGGGCCGACGACGCTATCGAGTTGGCTTACTTCAACATCATCGCTGGCTACTGCTTTGCTGTTGGACTGAAGTATGCTGGTACTGCCCGTCATGAAGCGTACATCATGCTGTCGAACTATTTTGACACATTTAGTCGATTTGTTGCCACGAGTGGTAAGTCACTCGATTCAGGCAACTGCAACGTTGTTGATAGTTCACCTAGGTCCCACGTTTGATCATAAAATCAAGCGCTCCGCTGTACGAGAGGGTCTCAACCTTATCTCGATTGCATTGTGCATGGTTATGGCAGGCACTGGGGAGATTTCGTGCCTAAGGCGACTCAGGTATGCGTTCGGCATGTATCACCAAGCTTTCAGATATGGGGTGCATGTGGCGACACATCTATCGCTCGGTTTACTGTTCCTCGGCGCTGGTCGCTTCACTCTCGGCACGTCTAATGCGGCTATCGCCTGCATGGTCACTGCTTTCTTCCCCCGCTTCCATCACGTCTCATCAGATAATAAGAGTTATCTCCAGGCTTTGCGACACCTCTGGGTACTTGCTGCGGAACCCCGCTGTCTCATCGCACGAGATGTCACGACGCGTGAAGCTGTCTATCTTCCCGTCAAGATCACGACAAAAGAAGGGAACGAGAAAGGCGTCACGCAGCTCATCTCTCCAACGCTGATACCGGATTTTGGGAAACTGGTGTCCATCAAGATCGATACGCCTCGCTATTGGCCATTTTTCGTGGACTTTGAGAACGTTCCTGAACACAAGATGAGTTTCTTGAGGAATCAAACTCTATACGTCAAACGTCGAACAGCGTTCCTCAGCTATACCGAGGATCCCAGAGGCAGTAGGAGTTTATTCGTTCGTTCGGGTTCTTCCGGTGGTGATGCCGCTACTCTGGATTTCCCGCAATTGACGGACGCGAAAGCCCATCCCGCTAGTGACCTCACCCATTTCATCTCTTCATTTTCGAACGACATACTCTTCCTCGCGTTCGCAGATTATTTTTCCCGCGATGACGGTGAGACACCTGAGGAGAGAACGTTTCATGCGTATTGCCACGCAGCACTTCTAGACAGCATTTTGCAAGATAAGATGGAAACACTCCAGTCGCATCTTACACTGTACCAATACCGCACACAGCCGCAGTCCACCTCACATTTCCATCTCCGCTTGCAAGACCTCCGGTTCGCAGTTGACTTTTATAGTAAAGTTTTTGACCGTCGGTTCGGTGGTCGCGCAGAAAACAATCCGCGACCGCCACTCATTCGCGAAAACACCGTATCGGGGGCACTACAGGCGCTTGATGAACGTCTGGGGAAAGTGCAGGATCATCCCAAGTTCACCAAGGCCCTCGGTCGCTACGCCAGAGGCGAGCCCGTCTTCGATGCGACGGAACCAGCGTCCGAGTCCGAGTCTGCTTCGGAGACCTACGAGTCAGGCCAAATTTCGCGCTGGCTCGCCTGGTACCTCATGAGACACGGTGTTCCATCTGCTTCGCTCCTCGTGATACTACGCCAACTCGCGCGAGAGGCACACATGCACTGTACGGGCCGACCGGCCCCTGAAGGCACTGCAGACTTGCGGATGCTCGACGTCGGGATCAAGGAAGTGCTGCGAGGCACGGGGACGAAGATGATCAATGCATTTGGGTCCGGATGGTCGGGTGCATCATTGGATCGAATCGTGGAGGCGTGGCAAGGAGTCTCCTAGAACAGGTACACCGGCGAGTGAAATATGCACATCCAGATGAATGTATGGAATCCAGGAAGTTTTTCTGTTTCCTGTAACGTGTGACGTCCTCTGATCGAAATGGGTGCTCAAACGTTCATCATTTGATGGCACTGTGTAGAAGCATACTGCAACTGGTGCGAACGGTTGCGAACTTGGGCTGCTAGGGGAGTTCACATCGATGAAGTACTTTCCTTGTACCACCATGAACTGTTCGCACACGCAGAAAGTCCACGGCTGTACTATGAGAGTTCTGCGAGCCGAGTACTACAGGCACGTTCCGCTGCGACGACAGAGCGGAAGGCTGCGTGCGGGTCCTGAAAAGGGACGGTCGTCAGCCAATCGCCGCGCGAACGAGCGATGAGGACGATGAATTAGCAGTACTTACAGGCGGCCTATATATACGATACGGACTCAAGACGACGACGAGGTACTAGGTAAGGCAGTGATACAGCCATTAGATATGGTGACCGTAGGCGAGCACAACGCGGAGTTCTGGGAGCAAAGGTCTGCGTGCGAGGGAGGCTTGGTGAATGCCTAAACCATCGAGCAATTCGAATCGCTTTGCTGGCATCTGTATCTTTCAGACCGGTTTCTCTGGCGGTACGCACAATAAGATGTGATGGGTTCCCTAGTCTGTTGGAGCGTTCGTCAGCGAGCCCAATTAGACTGCGTACCAACCATCATCGATACATCCATCGAAATCTGTTCGGGGAAGGGATCTGGCAAAGACAGTAACCACGAGAGGTATGAACAACCATCAGCGGGCTACTACGGTTGAGTGAGGTGGATGGAAAGGTTCAGAACCATTGTCGCAACCCACGCAGCACCACGCCTAACTGGCGGGGATCTCCTGTCCCAATGTCATCCAGTGATCACATTTCTACTGATTCAGTGCTGAGTGAGCAAAAAGAGTGCTTCGATTCCATCGTAGTCCTCGTTAAGCGTTCGCAGAAAGCCCCGGAACTTGACGACGTGGTAATTGATGGTCGGTTGCACAGAATTGATAAGCGAGGTGGGACTGCCGTGTGCAGCGAAGGTCACAACCGACACTTAGGTCACTAGTACTCTTTGAATCAACATCTCCCGATGGAAATGGTGTAGGAAGTAAAAGGCTTATAAGGATTAGTGTGGATGTGGTGGGTGCCATGCGACCAATCTACCGTGATATTGAGTCGTATAATTGTTCATACCAGTAACCAGCCATTGAAGCAAAGAGCTGGTCGACCATCCATACGGTTTCTTGTCCAGCTCTATACATATTCTGGCAACCTGTAATTCCCTTCGTGAATTGTATCTCGCAGGGCCGCTGGATTTACCATGGCCAGTGCCACTCCGAAAACGAAACCGCAGTCCCTTCGTCCACAGACGAATTTTTTCACCGGAGATCTGAATGAAACATGTTGGGCGGTCCTCTCGAAGCTCCGTCGGTATCTCCTGGTCCCCTATACCGACTTCGTCAGTCTGGCGCTCGGTCCTCTGCCTGAAATATCGCAAATATACCAGACGTTGATAGAAACCGGTGTTCTGAGTGCTGTCCAGTCTACACTGCCGTCGAAATCGAACGTTCCCGAAGCCGAGGCTTTTGGGCCACTTGGTGATCTCATCTCGAAGATCTTCGAACAAGTGCCCTCTCCCTCCGAGTCACTCTCTTTTACCGCACGTCCATTCGAAACCCCCCTCTCGAGTCGCGGCAACACGTCCTGCCCGGATGCATATATCGCACGTCGTAGCACCCATCCTAGCACCAAGGCGCATTGGCTTGACATCGCCATTCCTTTCGAGTTTAAAAAGCGGAACAACAATGGGGATAAGTACAATGTAGGTTGTAATTACTTTGCTTAAACCAGCCTTGACAACCCCCACTGCATCATCAGAACGAACGAAAGATGATATGGACCTTGCACAGCATCATGCGTGAGGATCCACTCTGCCGCTTTGCCTTTGGAATCACGGTCGAGGACACAGACATGAGAATCTGGTGCAGCCATCATAGATTCCTCTCCGTCTCTGTGCCTATCAACTTCATTGAAGTATGTCATTTGATTGCATTATGTGATCTCTCTCTTTTACTCGATTGGGAGTAAGAAGGCCGAGGAGCTGGGGTGGGATCCCACCGTCCAGCACATCTGGCTACAAGATCCAGGCAAAACCCAAATCCAATACAAATTCAAGATTGGCGGCAAATACTTCACCACGACATGTGAGCTTGCTATGTATAGTGCAGATGCAATGGTTGGACATGGCACCTGGGTATACGAAGTGACGGATGAGGAAGGGTGTATGGTTGCGATAAAGGACTCGTGGCGAGACAAGAATCGTAAGCACGAGGGCAAGATCCTGGAAATGATTTTCCAGGACATTCAGCACAAATTAGGAGAGAAGGAGGAAATAGAGACAAGGAAATATTTTGTTGCAATCCGGTCTTTTGAAGACATTGTCATCTCCGGAAAGACTGATACAACACTCAAGCTGGAGAACGCACCAGATATGAAGTGGATGTACCTCAAGACCAACTTCCCCTTTTCCTTTTCTACATCACTTCACACATCCAGTGTAGAACTTTTATCAGGCTCCGAGTCTGAAGTTACACCATCCATAGCACATGCTCCTACCCCTGCTGAACACATGGAAATCCCGTGCAGGGTACACGCTCGCACTGTTTTCGCGGATGTCGGAATACCTCTCTACAATGTGCAAAATCTGGCTGAAAGTTTTTTATGCATATCCGACAGTCAACATGGTAATCGGTTTCGATTTTTCCATTTACTCATGACTTATGTGATGTGTAGCCCTGAAGTACATGCACAAAGCTGGCTGGCTGCATCGGGATTACAGTGTTGCAAATGTGTTACAGGTCAAACAGGAAGGTGCCAGTGGCTTCATTGG
>JBBPOF010000345.1:0-27772 GCA_038091315.1 Porphyrellus cyaneotinctus | reverse complement strand
TGGCAGAAGTATGGAATAATATAGATCCAGAGGTGTGTCAGAATTTGATTGAAAGCATGCCTAGAAGGATCCAAGCAGTGATCAAGGCCAAAGGGGGTCACACAAAGTACTAGATTTGGCTAATTCTATAGATTTGATACATAGTTACAAAATTGAGTCAATGACTTGCTGATTTGAATTGACTATATCTCTATGGATACATATTCAAATTACATAAATATTTTTTTCACACATAGCCAGGGGCATGTGCTTTCCACCACCCACTTATACTTTGGCTCTATTTGTTCTTTCCCCTGAGTTATATAACAAACACTTCAAAGTCTCAAAACATTGACTCAATTTTGGAAGTCACTGTATCATACTCAGAATCAGCCATGGAAAAATTTTCCAGACTGAGTGGCACTCCCTCGGGGCCGACACCCAGTATGCTGAAGTGCCCCATCTCACCCCCATGCGAAGCTCCCTTGTACATGTCCAAGAAGATGTGGTCCTTTCATACCCAAAATCCACAACAGCAGCAGCAGCTCAACGACCTCGTCTCGCTCATCCTTTCCATCTGTGCCATTTGCCTGGGAAGACACAAACACAATGTCACCAGATGTCCAGCAACGTGCACATGGGATAACAAACATGACACTTTCTCCTCACGCTCAGGCACCTTGATCCTCTCCAAGTCAGACAAACAGCTTTGCTCAAAGTGGCAGAGAGCCAATGGCTGCTCTGACATGCACCTGCCCCTACACATCTGCTCAGGCTGTGGTGCTAGATCCCATGGGGCCCAATATTACCCTCGCACAGAAAACCCTCTCGCTTCTGACACTGTACAAGGCTGATGTGTGGGAACACGCTCTCCATGATGCCAATCTTTCTCTTCATTTTATCCAAGTTCCTGCTGGTTTCCACAATGGTTTTCTTGTAGATTTTCCTGCCCTTTCCCATACTCAATCCCTGCCTAATAAAGATTCTGTTTTAACATATGAGGACGAGTTCCAAAAAATGATAAACCATGAGCTTACGAAAGGGAGGTACATAGGATCCTTCTCTCAGGCCCATCTTCGTGACCTCATTGGCCCTTTCCAATCTTCTCCCATATCTATAATTCCTAAGCCTGGTCATCCTGGAAAATTTAGAATCATTCAAAATTTTTCTTTTCCTGCATCCCCATCTCCTCGTTATCCCAATCTGTCTATTAACTCATACATGAACACCGTTAATTTCTCTGCCTCTTGGGGAACCTTCTCCATTATCTACCTTCTAATTTCTCAGCTTCCCCCTGGCTTGGAGGCAGTGACTCAGGATGTCGCAGAAGCCTACCGTACCATCCCACTCCACCCATCACAATGGCCAGTGGCAGCTGTCCGTGCTGACCTAGACAAATTATATATAGACATATGTGCAGCATTCAGCACAGCTCCCATTGCAGGCATCTACAGCCATGTAGCTGATGCTGGTGTCGAGATCTTCAGGTCTCATGGAATTGGCCCTGTGGACAAATGGGTAGATGACCACATTTTCTTCCACATTAAATCAGCTTGCATCGACGAGTACAATGCCAAGCGAGATGACTGGTCATGCCAAATATCCAGTGCAGGAGGCATTAGACAAACAGGCAGCCGATTATGGTTTGCTGGCCTATCTACACCCAACAGTTTCATTGAGGAATTCAATGAAAATTGCACCTTTCCCATCAAGGACCTATCTTGCCAGCTGCTGTGACTGGAGTCTGACACCACCTTCTCCTACACACTAGATGATGTGGACCACATATTAGAGGAGTTGGGAATACCCTGGGAAAAATCCAAGGATCAGCCCTTCTCCTCCACCACTATATATATAGGTTTCCAATGGAACTTGCGAACCATGACTGTTTCACTGGCTCCTGCAAAAGTCAAAAAATACCCAGCTGCGATTGATGAATGGTCTCATTGCCATGCGCACGTCCTCAAAGAGGTACAATCACTGTATGGCAAGCTTCTCCATGCCTGTGCTGCATTGCCCCGAGGTTGCGCATACCTAACAGCCCTGGAATGCATGTTGCAGGTTTGCCATGACAAGCCATTCATGCTGCATCACCCTGTCAATGGCATAATCGCTGATCTGGCATGATGGACCTTACGTCTGCAACAAGGTTTCGTAACTCACCCAATAAAAGCCCCAGTGCAATTCTTCAATGCTTCAGCTTTTTCAGATGCCAGCTCTGGCGTGGGCATTGGAATCATCATTGGTAAGAAATGGCATGCCTGGAGACTCCACCCAGAATGGAGAAGCATGCATGGTGCCCAGTGCAACATTAGATGGGCTGAGGCCATTGGTTTCAAGCTCCTCGTCCGCACCCTTGACCTTCTCCCTCAGACATGTAGCCACACTATCGTCTATGGTGACAACACTGGTGTCATCAAAGGATGGTGGAATGGAAGGCATAGGAATGTCGACACCAACCACATTTTCTGCTGGATCCATGACTTCCTCCTTGGGGCTGTCTGCATACGAGACATCAGAACCAGATACATACCCAGCGCTGCCAATCCAGCTGACGACTCCTCAAGAGGCTTCTATGGCCCCCACTCACTCCTTCTTCCGCGCATTCCCATTCCTCCCCAGCTTATTCCCTTCATCACAGATGTTGAGGATCCCACCCCCAGTTGAGCCAGCACAACCCAGATTGCGCAAAACCCATGCATCCCTGCGGAGCATCGCAATTCCAAGCATAGCAGACACATCACTGACTCTGTCATGTGCACCCTCCAATCCAGACACGAAGAGGATGAGCTCATCTTCGAGACCCTCTACCTCTAAATATCTCACTGGTCCTCAGTTTGACTCCCCAATATCATCCACCACAGTCTCCTCCAAGACTCTCCCTTCACTTGAAAATGCTGTCCCTCCCCATGCTTACTATCCATCCCTCACCCCCATCCCATCTCCATTGCGTCCTCATTGCCATGCCAGGGACAGACTACATCTCTGGCTCCCTCCCTCTGCATCCTTGCAAAACCAGGATCTAGGAAGCAATAGAAACATCCCCATCATCTCAGATGAACAACTTCATCATATCCTAGACGTCATGACAGCCTTATGGATGGAGAAGACAAAGGAGACCTATGGAACAGGACTCCTTGTCTTCCATGTCTATTGTGACATGCATCACATCCCGGAGTCACTAAGATGCCCAGTTGCTCATCTCCTCCTCTCAGCTTTTCTCGCCAGCTGTGCCAGAGCTCATGCAGGTCCGACCTTGTCCAACTTCATCACTGGGATCTGTGCATGGCACATTCTACATGGACACACCTGGGAAATAAACCAGAATGAGCTCTGTTCCCTCCTTGAGGGTGCTGCCAGACTTGCCCCTCCCACTTCCAAACATGCAAAACACATCCCCTTTGAACACAGCATACTCCTCCTCTTCCTCACATACTTGGACCTCCAATCCCCATGTGATGCAGCAATCTATGCTTGCATCCTCATCACCTTCTATTCAATTTCTCACCTCAGAGAATTCACTGTCCCGGCGCTAAAAAAGTTTTCCCCCCTCATCCACATCACTCCTTCAAATGTGACTCGTTTGACAACCACAGGTAACATAAGAGTCTTGAACTTCAGCCTCCCGAGAACGAAGTGCAAGACTAATGGCAAAGACACACAATGTGCTCCCATACCACACCTCACAGATCCAGAGTCTGCACTCAACAACCACCTTCGTATCAATGCTCCTGGTCCCAAGGACCATCTTTTCACATGAAAGCACCCCAAGGGACCACGCCCCCTCACCAAAGCAGAGGTAACCAATTGAATTAAGGACATCATCCAGCAATTTGATCTTCCGGATCTCAAAGGGCATAGCCTTCGCATTGGGGGAACTCTCCACCACTGCTGCAAGGAACACCCTTCAACACTGTCAAACTAATGGGTCATTGGGCCAGAAACTCCTTCGCCATGTACTTAAGGCGGCATGCCTTGATCCTTACCCCATACCTTCAAGAGCAACCAGACATGGCAGACCAGCTCAACCACCTCACCAGACCGCCAGTTCACTAAAAAGTGAGCCTTTTCCTTCTTTAGGGGCAGAGCTTCACTGCATGTGTCACAGGC
Organism: Porphyrellus cyaneotinctus; assembly: GCA_038091315.1. Taxonomy (NCBI): domain Eukaryota; kingdom Fungi; phylum Basidiomycota; class Agaricomycetes; order Boletales; family Boletaceae; genus Porphyrellus; species Porphyrellus cyaneotinctus. The sequence goes on along the minus strand of JBBPOF010000345.1, from coordinate 23,683 downwards.
TCCTTCCTTGTGGGATCGCAGCTCACTCTCACAGCCAGGATTGTGCCTCAGGCCAGAAAGCCCTATGGGCTTTTGCCCATACCATTCCTCATCAATCATCATTTTGTAGCACTTTCTCTCACTACCCTTTGTGCCTACCACACTTGTATACAACTCCTTTGCACGCAAACCGAAGCGATCGATACTCACAGAAGAGCTTTAGTCACAGTATGTAAGCCTGTTGGCACACTGGTCATGTGCACAATAGTATATCACCACTGCTCCTCATAGAGATACAACAGTTGATCTTGTACCCATATGTCATAGTCGCCCTATAGAGTGTGGTCCAGTTCTGTTTGTCTGCTCATCTCAGTGTTTCCCACTGTTGGCCATGGCTGGCTTCCACAGTACTAGTATCTTACTTTTTTTTCATGGCATGCCTCACAAATTTTTCGCGGTGGAACATTTTTTTTGCGGTGGAATAAATGTGCAGATATTCGGCCATAGACACGAGCTAGTCGCAGTATCTTTCGCGGCATGCCTCACAATTTTTTCGCGGTGGAACATTTTTTTCGCGGCGGAATAAATGTGCAGATATTCCGCCATAACATTAAGGGTATTTATTTCCCACAGCAACAAGGAACTCTTCAACCACACCCAGTGACTGAGTACTCGGATATTTTGTGCTACCGACTTCCTTATGGACGAACCGGATGAAGCTCGAGACATTGGCCAACACCAACGAGGGTCACCCTGGTCACAGCAGGAAAACCTTGGCCAAGCAAGTTATGAGGTTTGTACCCCGGACCTTACACTATTGATTTACTAAACTCTTATCTTCGTGGACCACAGCGTTCCGTGACCCGTCTCTTGCTTTCACTTTTATTCCTGCCGATCGGCCTGGTCTCTGGCATACTGCGTTTTGTCTTTGGGATTCTCAGGGTTCCGCTCTTGACATCCTCTTTCAACTTTAACACAAGCTACCGAATACCGAGGCAAACTTACCCTGATGGACGTTCTGCAACTCGCCGCTGGATCACGTCCCTCGAGGAGGAAACCGGTGCTGTCACTTTCAATACCGCAAGCATGGCGGCAACAGGGCTCGATGATGATGGTGGACAATCGACATCGAGACGTCGTATCCATCCTTCAACAAGTTCTGCAGATGAGAACAAGGTTCTTCCTGACTTTTTAGATGGAACATACGAGGAGGTGTTGAACCTTTGTCAAAAAAATGGGAGGATAGCCTGCGTCGTACTCGTTTCTGCTGAGCATGACGACGTTGCGGAATTTAAGCGGTCAGTAATATCTCCTATCGACGAATTTGCACCTTACCCGTTCATAGGTCAACCCTAACGCACCCAGGTTTCGTCAGGATGCTGAACGAGAATGACTTTGTCGTATGGGGGGGAGATATTAGGGACAAAGACTCTTGGGATGGTGAATAACCTCCTCTCCTCCACTCCGATTTGCCTGGACACATTTTCCGTACAGCCGCCCAGAAGCTACAGGCGACAACATACCCGTTCGTCGCTTTTGTAGCCCTTCAACCCCGCCGGAATCACTCGTCCGGACCGTCATCAACCGTCGCGACGGCCGTACTAACTGTTCTCTCGCGCCATCATGGGCCTTCAGTCCCAGAGTCCGGACCGACCTCGGCGCAGAAACTCATGGATCATATCGAACATCAGCTCCTTCCCCGAGTCAATCCATTCCTCATGCGATTCAGGTCGCAATTAGAAGAACGGGAGAAAGACAGAATCATCCGTGAGCAGCAAGACAGAGCTTTTCAGGAATCTGCGGAACGCGATCGCGAACGTGTTCAAGCTCGAATTCGTGCGGAACAAGAAGAAGCGGAGCGCTTGCGCTTGGAGAACGACGCTCGCAGTCTGGAGGAACAGAGGATGCAACAGGAGCGCGAGAAGGAGGCCCAATCCCAAGCTCTGAGATTGCAATACCGACGCTGGATGCGAAGGTGCATCGTCCCGTCCGAGCTCCGGGGCACAAACGGCATTCGTCTCGCCCTCAAGCTACCTGGGAATAGGAACACTCGCGTCGTCTGGTCGTTCTCTCCCAGTTCTACGCTGACGGAGCTGTATGCATTTGTGGACACACAGATGCTACCACTTGCGTTGCAACCGGAGACCGACCCGGGGCACCTTTTGGAGGGGACAGAACCGGACCTACAGAAGCTCGAGAATTACATTCAGACACGGGCAAACGGCGCGCAGTCTTGGTGGGGTTTCAAACTTGTGCACCCTTACCCTAGACGGGAAATCAGGTGGACCGCCAGCACGTCACTCGTAGACGCGGGACTGAAGAGTGGCGAACAACTTATCATGGAGGTTACGGATGGGAATACCAATCCCCAGCACCTTTCGGACGATGATTATGAGTCGGATGATGATTAACATTTTAGATATCGATGTGGATACAAGTACTTGTTCACCACTCAGCTAGTCTATCCCCGTACACGGACAACATGCCAGTGTGGTGAAAACAATAGATGGTGTGCACATAATGTCGGTGTCATGTATCGCGTTTAGCAGAGATTCGTCCCTACATCCAATGACCCTTTCGAACCATGTCTTACCAACCTTAGAGGACAAACCGCGCTCCTTTCAGACCACAAACCCGGGTGACCGCATCACACTCACTGAGACCTCGGTGTCCTCATATGTACATGCTCCCCTCGCCTACCTCTCCAAGACGAACTATCCCTGCAGAGACCGGAGGTCTCACCCCTAACTCAGTACGGGCCCGTAAAGTCGATCCGTTGACTTTTTGTCCAACTATCGCAAAAAGCCATTTATGAACCTTCTCCAATGTTTCTCTATCCCAGCTTGAGTCTGCAAAATCCCCAGCAGCTCCCTTGCTGTCAAAGGCCGTGGGTGGAGGTGGTGATACCTTTGGAGACGGTAAAAGCACGATGGTGGTGGCGTCTCTAGCTGGGTCTTCACTGACACCTGTGGAACGTAAGAAAAGTTCGTTTAAAAGAGAGGCGGTAGTTGATTGCAAGAGGTTCGGTGGTGCAAACAACTCTAACTCGGGATTCTGTTAAATTTCTCGTCAGACCAAAGTTGAAGCTGTGGCACACCCGTGTTCCTGACGACTTACAGGGACTGGTTTGTTCCCTATGGAAAGATATCGAATAGGTGGATTATCTCGCGAGATCGCCCGCGGTGATATGTATACTTGAGTTGGGTATGAATCTAGAATTGCCACGCTTTGACGAAGGTGAACGATCGTGAAGAAGAGTCCAAGATGTTTGAGAACCAAGACTACCTAGTTGGCTGCAAGCGCTCGATTATTGCCGTCGTGTACGCAGCCATCGCAAAAAGCGGCAGCCGCGTGCGCGTCTCAGCTTCGGATACGACAACGACAGCGTTCGTCCAAGATGGGGAAAACAGTAGCCCAACCTACACGGCATCGGTAAGACCACGTACACGCGCAAGGAACGGATCCGCACTGGAAGGTTATTGACGTAGACGCCTGTCCGCTGTTCCCCCAGGTTGACGATTTTCGCCCAACTGATACCCGCTTCGCCCGATGCGAAGACGAGGGATGTCTTGGAAGGGATATCGTAGATGGATTTGAACTCGACTTTGACCTCAGGGGGCCGATTTGATACAGCCGGGCCCGACAATGGATTATACTCGTCTTCATCATCCGATTCCACAGCGTATCGAGGAGGTGGTGCATCTGCGAGAGGATATGATTCCTGTCTGTGTTCAAATACCATTCCATGATCATACGACCCGACAATCTCTTACCGTCATGGTCGAAATTTACTGACAAGCTCACGTGTTGCCAAATTGGGACGACCATGATGCTCAAACCGTCTACGCGCTGGTTCTGTTATCCAAGGTCGTTTTCGACCACCTACACCAGTCTACATGAAAACCCTTTGGTATGTTTCCAATTTTCCGGCTGACCTACTCTCAGTAGGGCTTGCCTCGCTCCAATGCAGCTCCCCAAATGCCCCGTCGGGGTGGACCGATCCCAAAGAGACCCATACCCCACGTTTCAAAGGTCCTCGCAGTTGCCAGTGGAAAGGGCGGTGTTGGAAAGAGTACGGTCGCAGGTTCGCAGGATATCGCTTTCTGGTCCGCGTCTGCTCACGAACTATTCCATCAAGTCAACCTCGCTTTCGCGCTTGCCACGCGAAAACAGCCATCCCTTGGGCGTCGCCCTCGTGTTGGTATTCTCGATCTTGACATATTTGGCCCGTCTATACCGACCTTGATGGGTCTTCAACATTCGGACGAACCTGCCTTGACATCTAGTAAGCCTTTTCACATTCCCCTTCTCACTCTTTTCACTGCTCCGCGTCAAAAAGGTGGCGCAATGTTGCCTATCATGAACCATGGACTGCCTACCATGTCTATGGGGTATCTTCTTCCAAAGTCGACCGAAAACAACTCAAGGGAGGACGCAGCTGTTGTATGGAGAGGTCTGATGGTTCAGAAAGCAGTACAGCAATTACTTTTTGACGTCGACTGGCGGGATTCTGAACATGGTCCTGGTTTGGATGTCTTGGTGATCGACATGCCACCGGGGACGGGCGACGTTCCGTTGACGCTTGGGCAGCTGGTTGTTATGAATGGCGTGTCATGTTCCTCCTTAGTCTACTCAAGCTCTTCTCACGTCTTACACAGGAGCTGTAATCATTTCAACGCCACAAGACGTTGCCCTCGCAGATGTGCGACGCGGGATCGCCATGTTTCGTAAAATCTCAGTTCCCGTATGTCCCTTTCATCCTTAGCCTTCAGATATACTACTTGAAACTGTACGTCAAACTAGATCACGGGAACTATTCTCAACCAAGCCTACTTTATTTGTCCATCTTGCACGACTCCACATCAACTCTTTGGTTCCCCTGATCCGTTCCGTTCTATCGCTTCTACACTCGGGGTTCCCATCCTTGGCGAGCTACCCCTTGTGAAAGGTGTCAGCACTGGCGGGGACAGAGGCGTGCCGTACGCACTCACAACAAGCTCAGAGCAACTAGAGGCCGACGATTCTGGAGGGGCGGTATGGAGGAGTGAGATAAAAGATATAGCGGAGAAGGTTTGGGAATCCATCGCCTAGAGAGGCCTCGGTACGTGTGCACCACTTCAATATCTCGTGCTTCTGGTGCATCCTCGGCTTTCACATCTTTCGAGTCCCTCGCAGCTGCGTTGAACAAAACCGGGAGGGTTTAGTCTCATAGAACATGGATAATTACCTTGTCTGCCTTGGTCTGATGCATGGATGCACCTCCCGATCTGGGCTGGTATGCAAGATGTTCAGTATGATTCAAGAACTACAGGACTGAGGACGACAATAATTATATAGTGGAAAAAATAGATCCAGCATCACCAGAAAACGTGTCGTACAATGGATTCGCAACAAACAGTGGCTCTGTCATTGCAGAGAGAAACCTCCGAAGTCCAAAAACGCTTCGTCCAACGACAGTTTCCTAACCACCAGTGCCTCTACGATGAGCCGTGGCTCTTTGGACGAGCCCGTGATTGCCGTTGATGCATCAGCTGTCGGGAGGTCGATAGCAACAGTGGGAGGAGACTCGGAAAGAGATGAATTAGGTACATCGTTGGAAGCTGGAGGGATTGCATGACGATCGGGGGAGTCGGTAGGTGACTCGGCGGAACGTTGGGTGGGAACATGGGTCGATAGGCCATTGAGCTTCAGCTCTCGACGCTTGTCTCGTTTGTCTCTGCGGAGCTGTGATTTAGCTCCATTTGTCTGAGAGTTCCGCTGCGCCGTCGGGTTTGCAGTGTGGGTAGTATCAATGGATTTGGATGGTGAATAACCATTCTTGTGTCTCCTCTTCACGTACTCGAAGTGGGTAGAGTGCATCATACGCTTCTTCATTGGACGTGGTTTGTATACTGATGAGATCTCGACATTGACGGTGAACTCAGCCATGGTGTCGGTTGGAAAGTCGTCGTCCGGAGCTTCGTTGTCAGCGTCGTCTGCGATGTCCTCGCCGAGGTTCATGGTAAACATGGCGAGAGCCGGATCGAAGGGCAAGGGGGAGAGCGGTGGCTTGAAGTTGGGTTCCCCTAAGGACGAATCCACGGTGGTAGTAGGGGAGCAACAAGAGGTCTCTTCCACATCTGTGAGATCGGTATTTGAGAGCTCCGTTTCAACCTCGGTTGCAGAGGTAGTGGGAGACTCGTCATCTTGGTCGACCTGCTTCATCATCATCATCCTCAACATGTCCTTCCTTGTGGTGCCCCATCCGCCATCCCACCTCTCGAGCTGTGATTCAGCGAGGCTCGACAGTTCTGGGGGAACTTCTATTTCCTTGACTACGATCACGGATGCCCCAATTTCGCCAGCCATCATTTCGAGGGTTTCCAACGACTCTTCGAGCTGTTGACGAGGGAGTCCTACGAGCGTACCGCAATCAGCGATGCCGAGCTCATAGTACGCCTGTCCTCCGCCTTCTAGAAGGCGCCACTTGAGCTGTGTGACGAGGCGGGCGAAACGAGAGGGGGTCGGAGATAAAAGCTGGAGCTTGTACTCGACATTGCCCTGAGAAAGGAGTGAAGCTATGAGATGAGCTGAAAGGTAAGATAGCACGCTGACCTCTTCTGCTTCTGGGACGAGTTTCGGGATTCCCTGTGTCCCATTCTGCTTGGGAGGCGAAGCGGGCGCGGAGGTGAGCGAGTCCCATGGGCTGGGTACTCGCGGGCTCTCCGAGTCGGATTCACCAAACATCGAATACGTGCGTTGATTAGATAGTTATAGATATATTCGAATTTCCATCGTTGTGTCGTACGTGGTGACTGGGTAAGTGGTCCCCACGTGACCCACTTAGACCAAGACTACTACAACCAGCCATGCCACCTGCACCGTCCTCTTCAGTAAGTCTCGGGTGCGTTTGCCGCGCCATGTCTGATTGTCCCCAGATGACCATGAAGCGCATCCACCGCGAAATAGCCGACGTGAAGAAGGAAGACCTCGGGGCCATCACGCTCGCACCCACCGCGGATAGCCTCTACCGCTGGAAAGCTACCATACCAGGGCCTCAGGGCAGTCCATACGAAGGTGGTGTCTTCAATGTGGATATTCAGCTGGCCTTGGATTACCCGTGAGTCTCAACTTACCACACCGGATCAGCTCTTCATTCCGTTCCCAGGTTCTCAGCACCGAAAGTCACCTTTGCGACCAGGTAAGCCATATAGTCTTCCGTCATCATATGGGTGCAAACACGTGTAATAGGATATATCATATGAATATCTCTGACAAAGGAAACATATGTATTGACATCCTCAAACAGAATTGGTCACCCGCGTTGTCCCTTTTCAAGGTCATGCTCTCTCTATCATCGCTTCTCACCGATCCAAACCCCCGTGCGTCTGTTCTTCTCTCTAAAAGTCGTATTCTCATCTTTCTCGCAGATGACCCTTTAGGTAGGACTCTGCAGAACCGCCACATAATCACTGATGTTCATACATGACGACCAGTTCCCTCGATCGCCACCGAGTACATGCGAAACCGAGCGCAGCACGACAGGACCGCGAAACGATGGACGGAATTGTACGCTCGTCCACCACCACCTCCATCACCTCAGTCGACTTCGCTTCCGGCATTGGTTCCCGGATCAGGCAGATCCAAGGGAAAAGAAAAGGCGTTAGCTACACAAATAACCTCGCCCAGCAGAAGCGGAGGCATGGCAGCCGGTAGCAGTCGCTCTTTAAGCATCTGGCGAGAATCACCGTCGGAGTCGACAACGATCCTCGATTTGAATGAAGGGGTCACATCCGCACCACCTCGTCAATCTGGGAGGAAACGACGGAGGGAGCCAGAAGTCATAGATGTTGATCTCGAAGAGGGAGAACGGACACGCAATATTAGACCCAGAGTCGCAGCTGGGTCGCACTCGAATTCACGGTTACAATCGTCTGGGGAGGTCATTGTCATCGATGATTAGGGGCAAGGACCCCCATAAGAGGGGTGTTGGATAATATTACTGTGCTGCTTGATGGATGGCTGTGAAATTTTTCGATTCGTATGGCGTCTGACTTGAAGCGCAAACGCAAAGATATTGGACAATCGGACGACGAAGAGGTCGAACTAAATGCTGAAGTTACAAAGGTCCTTGTTTTGCAAACGAACTACTTGATAACCGGCTGATTCTATGAGCGCCGCCGGTAGAAACATAAGCTCCCAACAGGAGAGGAACTCAGAGCATTGAAAGATGCAGCGGACTTGTATCAATCGAGCTCGTTCAAACTTCAGGTGCATCCCATGTAGTTCGTATGTGCCTGCTCGCTGAACGTCACACTAGATTGACGCGCTGCTCCCTAACGTGCGACCCAAGGAATCACGAAAGGCATCCTTGGACCAATTTCTCTTCGTGCTTCGATCGCACCTTTTGTCACTTCCATCCATCCCACCGAAAAATCCTGTCGTAGCCACGCGTGAATTGTCGAAGAATGGCGTTGCAGTACCGCTTGCGCTGCCGCACCCTACCAAAGAAACTAAATGGACGGTAGCATTCGAACCACCCTCAGACATACACGTCGTAGGTAGTTGGGCAAACAAAATCAGCGTGAAAAAGAAGGATGGCAAATATGTCGGGGTGGATCTGTCCATCGAGATGCCCTCGGTACGTCGCAGGCCCGAAGTTACTCACACATAAGTTGTTTGATCCGCCTTGCAGTCTCTGTTCCAAGAGAAAGATTACCTAGATGCTCGATACTTCCACAAGCGTTCTTACTACCTTGCGGTGGTTGCTCAGTCGATTTCCACCTCCCTTGAGGTGGACATTTTCTACGGATCGCCCCTGAACGATCCACGGTGGACAGTCCTGGTGCTTCGACCACGAAAAGGTAAGCATTCCGTGGCTCTTTTCACACTATACTAAACAATTTCAGGGACCCCGCACGATTTCTCCAAAGCGCACGCCGAAGTTCACATTATCCCTTCACTTTCCTCATCTCATCCCATACCCCTTCATCGTCTCTCACCGTCTCACTCCAATGTTCGTGTTCAACCAGTTTCGGAGGCCCCTCTCCCTTTAACGAATCCATCTACACCTATCTACAACACGGCCATTCTTCTCTCCGTTTTCCCAAAGCTATCGTTACTGTCGACCAATGCCCTCATACACTCTACTCCAGCATTTAGGGATGCCTATACATTGCTCCGAGTATGGGCCAACCAAAGGGGATATGGCGGAGGTGCACTCTGTGTCCACGGATTTGAAGGAAAGGGGTCGTGGTGGGCTTCTGTACTGGGTTTCCTTCTCGACGGAGAGGAACCATCTGTTGCAAAGGGGAAGGTAGGCAGAAACAAATTTGTCGGAAAGGGTTTGAGTTCGTATCAACTCTTCCGAGCTTCCCTAGATTTCTTGGGTAAGGCTTTTTTTTTTCTTTTTGCGATGCATCCATGTGTACTGTGTCAGCCAAACAGGACCTCGTGAACGCGCCCGCATTCGTGAAGTCGACCAATGGGCACAAGGCAAGTAAATCCGTGTTCCTTGACCCCAATCTTATCGCTATTCGTCTAGTTCCCACCAGATGAATATTCATCCAATCATTCTGCTGTCTTTGTCGACGCTACCTCAACCATAAACCACTTGGTCGATGCTCCTTTGACTTCCCTTGATATGGTATATTCGTTCACTTGAACCACCGTAACACACAGTGACACTCTCACCACAGCTTCGATACGATGCGCAGCAGACACTTGAACAGCTCAATGATTCCACTGGTACAGACGATGTGTTCGCGAGCGTCTTTCTCAAGGACCAAACGCACCTCTCGAAACGCTGCGATGCAGTCATACGGCAAGTTAGTCACTACTTGCTGTAGATGCCCTGTTTGACACTCTACAGGGTCGATCTCTTGCGCGTATCGAAACACCGATCGATGTTTGAATTTGTGGAGTATGGAACCTCTGACAATGCTCTCCTCGCAGCGATCTCAAGGATCCTGCGACGAGGTCTCGGGAACCGTGCACGGGCTGTGGCAATTTTCCACCCATCATCGAACATACGAAGTATTTCTGAAATGTCAAGTCCTCCACGGATATCCGTCATCCAAATTGGACTGATCTACAGCCCTGAAGACGCGTTTAGGCTTGTCGACCATGGTCCCTCCGCTGAAGAACAGGATACTCAAGCTGTCAGGGAGTTCCGTCAGCTCTGGGGCCCTAAAGCCGAGCTGCGTCGATTCAAGGACGGTCGCATAGTTGAGAGTGTCGTTTGGGAGGTGAAAACCTCTGACGAAAGAGCGCACATCCCAACGTTCATTGTTCGCCACCTCCTACATCTCCACTTTGGAATTCCGATGGCCGATATCCAGACCGTCGCATCGCCTTTTGATGTGAAGCTTCGCCTTCCAGATCATCTGACAACTCTTCTCCAAGACACGGGCACAGCGAGAGGATTCAAGGCCGCTTTGACTGCTTTCGATGGTTTAGTCCGGGATCTCAAGGCTTTGGATGAGAAGCTTCCCCTTGCTCTCCTGAATGTCAGTCCCGTATCCGAGCATCTCCGATATACAAGCACCTTTACCCCCCTTCCCATCCCGTTGTCTTCCTCTCTCGCACTCCCTACCCCTCTCCGGTACCTCCCTCAGATTCCCATCGTCCTCGAATTCGAGAAATCATCAAAATGGCCTGACGACCTGCGTGCCATTCAAAAGATTAAATTAGCATTCTTCGAGACCATTGCATCTGCGTTGATGACAGCTCACCCTGGTCTCCGCGCAGCTGTGCGTGTTGAACAGCCTTCCGACTCGGTCATCCAGGACAACGCCTCGCTCGAGATACTCACCTCCAAAGGCTGGTCGTTTTCCGCACGAATATGGCATGATCGAGAAGCAGTCCTGTTTGAACGACTCACATCACCGGTTGAAAAGCCTGTCGATCTTGATCCTCGGCCCTCCAAAGACCAGCACATGGCACGTCAGGCTTTGGGTCTCTACAGACGCCGGTTCATCCACGCACCTAGACATCACCGCGCCATTGCTACGCTCGCCCATCGCTACATAGCATACCCTGGGACTGTCCGCTTGATCAAACGCTGGCTTGCATCTCATTGGCTTCTCGCGGTTCATGTATCGGAGGAAGCAGTTGAAATGATATGTGCCCGTCCATTCGTCGGCACTGGCGTCGCGTTGCCCGATACGGCTGTCAGCGTACCGAGGAGCAAGGAACGTGGGTTCACACTCGTGATCGAGTTTCTCAAGGACTGGAAACCCGAGAATTCGCTATCCATTCCTATGTACGAGGACAACGGTTCGTCGATGGAGCCTTCCGTCGTGGCTGTCGGTTCCAAAGAAGGCGTATGGACGATTTCGACGTCGGAGGATCCGGATGGCAAAATGTGGACATCCAGCGGTCCGGATAGCGTTGCCGCGCACCGTCTATGTGCGCTCGCAAAGGAGGCATACAAGATCCTACAGGAAACCGACATGGATGCACATGGCGTCAAGGTGGGTGTCGCGTTCGCGCGGTTTAAGTCGGGTGCTTACCGTCTGTTGCAGCGGCTCTTCACCCACGCGGCGGATGACTATGATCTCCTCATCGAACTTGACCCTGCTGTGTTACCCAGGTACTACCAAAACATCGACGCGGACGAGTCGGTATGGTCGAGAAGTCATGCAGGTCAAGCTGCCGATGACGACGCCGTCTCGCGGCATGGATTCGATGCAGCTCGCATGTTGTTCGACGATTTGCAAGTGCGTAGATACTGATTTTTTTTCCTGCACGCCCTGATCGCTTCAACTAGTCGATGTACTCGGACACCCTCAAATTCTTTTACGACATCTACGGCGGGCATCGTATCGGTGCGATCTGGCTCTTGAACGTGTCTGGAATCCGTCCGTTCAGAACCCTCGGAGGGTTCTCCAGCACCCCAGCCACTGAGGTAAGATCATATATGATTGCACACACATGTACAATTCAACACATGCAACAGGGTAAAACTTCGAAAGAAAAGGACAAAAGAGACGCCGTTTCGCTCAATCGGCAATCCGTATTGGACGAGATTGAGCGGTTGGGTACAGGTCTCATTAAGAAAATAACTGTTCACGAAAGATAGATAAAATATAATAATGTAAAGTCCTACGCGGACGGTCGCAAATACTTATATCTCTAGCGAACATCTGACCAGAAACACAATGGACAGAAAAGGGGCCATCTACGAAAGAATAGCCGTCTCCTTGACGAGTGTTTTCGCCGCTTCGGAGCGAGGAGAAATCGCACAAGAAAAAGGTTTGGGACGACTGGAGGATCCAATTCATTCAACCATTCCGGCACGGAACGGCGCAACCTACCTGAGCATTCCGGGTTCGAAGTCTGCCTTGACCTCAGCTGGATTGCCGTTCTCATCTTGGCCAGGGCGAATGTCAAAGACCGCGAGGATACATGCGATGGAGATCCACAGAGTTGCATCTGCCATGAAACGGCCAGCACAATTACTAACACGGCAACCGTTAACGACTGCTTTGAGCAAAAACCATATTGAAATTCACCGCCGTCCATAGCCGAACGCCGCGGCTGCGGGATCTAGAACATCCTCGTTTTCAGTTTTTCCATCAGCCTTCAGGTATCTATCGGGTGAGAATTCCATGGGGTGGTCATAGTTACGCTTGTCGTGTAAGATGGACCTGTATCAGCCCTGATCTCAGTATCTAAATATTGAGCGTCGTCAAGGAACAGGAGCCAACCAGGTGTTACCGATCACGGTTGTTCCAGCGGGGATGAAATATCCGTTGTAGACGTCAGACTTGGTAGCCATGTGAGGAAAACCTGAAGAAGCGTCACTCAGCCCCGTTGATCATCACCGTTGGCGCGGAAATACGGAAATAATTACCGAGGGGGGCAACTGGATTCCAACGAAGGACTTCCTTAACGATAGCGCTGATATATGGCAAAGACGGTCTATCCTCAAAGTCTGGGAAGCGTCCAGATCCGACGACAGAGTCCAGTTCCGCTTGTGCTTTGGCTTGGACGGCGGGGTAAAGGACCATGGCCAAGAAAAACGAGGACAGTGACGAAACAGTCTAGAAAGAGTCAGCATACTGATTTCCTCGTAATCACCTCCTTACACTTTCTGCACCAGCTGAGAATTCCATTGAGTATGTCGGGATCTTAATATCGATATTCGGGCTCACCAGCATATGCAAAGCCAGCACATCCCCTAATCATCTCGACTTGATCTTCAGCGCCCTCGGCATTGTTCAAATCATTCATGAGATGGGTAACGAAGCATGGCAACGCGGTTCCCGCAGCCTTCGAGTTATGGTGGGTTAGTTTGGCTCAGGCCATTCAACGATATGTACTAACCAAAGCCTTTTGTACAGCCTCGAACGGAGCATCTCGCATTTCTAGTACATACTTCTTCCAATTTGCTGCCTTCTTCTGAAACCCTGCCCCAGGCATCCAAGCCGGGACGTATTTCACTATTGTGTGACAGTCAACCAGGTACCATCTCGACCGAAAGTAGCGCTCACACCAAGGGAACACATCTACGAGAAATGCCCCTGGAACTGCTGCCTCTGCCATCCCTTCCAACGCCTTCTCAGCGACGTCGATATACCGGTCCCCTTTTTGTGAAATCACGATTCCGTACATTGCATTCATGATGACCGCCGCTGAATAGCTTCGTGATAATGAGCTGTGTGGAACAGAAAACGGACGGGCGCTACTTACTGTCTAAGGTGTTCGATGAGGTTTTCCTGAGAGTCGAGGATGTTCCTGAGAAGAGCATGTGCTTCCCTACGCTGGAGAGGCCAGTAGGTGGAGACCATAGCAGGGCGGAATTGGCGCTCAAACGTCCTGCGATGTTTTCTCCAGCGATTTCCTATATAACCAGACCTGGATTAGCAGGTCATGCGCTCGGCGATGGGAATGAAAATGAACCGTAAGGCATATGGCCGAAACTCCAGTCCCAACCCATTCTAAATGACGAATTAACTTGGATATATCTGTATCGAAAAAGCAACTCACAAATCGCCGATCATGGGCATATTTTTTCTATCCGAGTAGTTGACAGACCTCTTCTCGAAGAGATCATGCGCAATTTGCGGAGAATTGACGAAGAGCAGGCGGTGCCCCAAGACAGTGGCATACACCAGGTCACCTTGAAGGAGACTGTAAAATGGGATTACGCACATCAATGGAGCGAAGGCGTACCATATTTGTTGGCCCACGCATTGTAGGTCGCAGCGACGTCTTTCGAGGGAAGATCAAGTAGATTTCCGATCAAAGGGAGGGGTTTAGGACCTGGGGGGAACGGATACTGTCTTTGTAGCTTGCGACTGCCAATATAAATTGTCACCACACCGCAGAGTGCGATGAGAATAGAGAGAGTAGAGGAGAGCGACATTGGGGGGTTCACGGTTTCCATTGTGAGTCGAAATCTCAAGTTATAGTCACGTTGGGAACACATCTGTGCGGCGTCACATCATGATTGTGTTGTCCTGGATCTTGAACGGTTTTGAATGTCAAGCTGAGACTCCAATGAAACTTAGACTCGGCCAGACTCGGCAAAACCGTAAAGCTAAACCAAGTTCATGGTCCCTCATTGACAATTCCTTACTTTTGTGAGCGATCCTGTCATGACCATGTGATTGGGACGCCACGAGGACGGGCGACGGCACATGGAACTGAAAGCTTTAGGGTCTAGAAAGGTAGACTCTGAGCCAGGAGGAAAGACGGTGACTCGGGTGTAAGCGTTTGTCGTAGGTGTCGCTCACCACAGCCACCGCTTTGCCGCCATGCACGCCGGACGCCGTTGCTTACCACCTTCTCGATGCGCACCCTGTTGGAATCAGCAACCGCGTGCGCAGCCGCCTCGTCGTCGGGCCGACTCGATCACCGGCGCGCATATGGCGCGCGTCTTTTACATTCCTCGCGTACGTTCCTTTTGTTGTATGAACACATTGTTTTTCCCGCGTATTTCATACTTCGTCCATACCTGTGTCCGGATCCTTGCTAGATCCTTTATTCCCTTTAACTTAGTATACATTCTATCTCGTATATAAGTTACTTCACTTCGTCGAAGCACCTCAGTTCGTTGTTCACGCACGACGACTGAGGTGAGTTACATTCTTTAAGCCTTCACCTACTCGAGCTAATCCGTATGTAGCTTTGTCCCTCGATAGCCGTCGTGCGTCATCTCGTTCCTGCAAGAACTCTTTCACACCTCGCCCCTGGAACGAGAGTGCATGCTGGTCGCTGTGCGTCGTCACCCCCCTTCGTCCGCCTGCCCGCCCTCTTGCACCCCCGTCCTCGTCCTCGCCTTCCGACACGCATGGCCCGTCCGCCCTCATTCGCCCTCGCCTCACCCGACCCGCATACGCACCCTGAGTTCCGCATCACTCCACTCACCCGCCTGCACGCCCTCGCGCGCCCTCGTTCTCCCTTCGCCCCACTCGACGTTATCACCTTTTTCACTGGGTCTTACAGACCAATTTTCCTTGTAGGTGGTATATGGTCTGTAAGACTATCAGAGTTTGAAAAAAGTGCTGCCAAGGGTGCACCACGAACGTGCTGAAACAGTGTCGGACTGCTCGCCTACATAACGATGCTCTCTCCTGTCGATCAACACGGCCCGAGACGTGGGACTGGCGCCTGTTATATGTAAGTGGTGTGCGGGTTTGTTGACGACTTTAGCGGGGCCAAATCTGCCCGCTCACATTGAGAACTCTATGAAACTTCTCCAGCACGCCAATCACGGAGCGAGACCATCGCACATCCACAGGATTCATCTGCGTCGTTCATCGAATGCCCCGTGCTTCAGGGACAGGAGCCACGTGGGTGGGATGCCCATGTGGTACTGCATTGGGATGTATAGTCCGGACAATCCGAAGGGGGGTCCGGTTCTGCTCGGTCCGTGGGAGCATACCCATTGCGGTCCATGCTGGCTGGCATCTCGCCGATAAGAACCCTCCTTACCCCCCACCCACCATCTCCCACACAGCAACCAGCCCCATCCGAGGTCTTAATATCCCTTACCCATCCCTGAGTGTACTGTAGTATCCACCCTGGAGCCTGGCCCTGTGGTGAGCCGTGTTCTCCAACACTCGCGCACCATTCCTTAATCTTAGGAGAGGGCCGGTGGCGCCACGCCCAAATGGGATTAATAGCCCGGGTTGGCCTCTCACACAGACCATGAACTAGGTTGCCGAAGTTTGCTCAACATGGTATAAAGAAAAAGTCGAAGGTAAAGGACAAAAGAGACGCCGTTCCTCTCAATCGGGCAATATTGGTTGTCGGACGAGTTGGGCGCAGGTCTCGTCCAAAATAACTATTTGCGAAAAATAATTGTAGGCTCGTACACAGATAATGTATCGCCAGCTACACCCCTTACTTGAAATCGGACAGGTGGCCATTTACGAGAGAATAGCTGTCTCTTTGATGAGCGCTTTCGCCGCTTCGGAGCGAGGAGAAATGGCAAAAGAAAAGGTCTTCGGGTGACTGGACCAATCCGTTCTGTTCAGCGGCGACCGTTCTCGTACCATAACACCCCAACTTACCAGATCATTCCGGACTCAAAGGCTGCCTTGACCTTTACTGGATTTCCGTTTTCGTCCTTGCCAGGGCGGATATTGAAGACAGTGAGAATGCATGCGATGGAAATCCATAAAGTTGCGTCGGCCATGAAACGGCCCGGGCAGATGCTATGCACGGGGTCCATCAATATGACTACCAGAAACAAAAGTCATATTGAAAGTTACCGTCGTCCGTATCCGAACGCCGACGTTCCAGGATCGAGAATGTCTTCGTTTTCAGTTGTTCCATCGGCCTTCAAGAACCTGTCGGGTAAGAATTCCATGGGCTGTGCATAGTTGCGCTCGTCATGAAAGATGGTCCTGTATCAGGTTCGTGTAAGTATCTCGGGATAGAGTAGGGCCTGGCCAAGGAAGAGGGACGGACCAAGTGTTTCCGATGATGGTCGTTCCAGCGGGAATGAAATATCCGTTATAGATGTCGTCTTTGGTAACCATGTGAGGAAGACCTGAAGAAGCATCACTCAATTCCGTTGATCATCGCCGCTGACGGGGAATAGTTACCAAGGGGAGCAACAGGATTCCATCGAAGGACTTCTTTGATGATGGCGTTGATATATGGCAGGGACGGTCTATCGTTGTAGTCAGGGAGGCGCCCAGATCCAATGACAGAATCCAGTTCCGCTTGCGCCTTGGCTTGAACGCCAGGGCAAAGAACCATGGCCAAGAAGAACGACGATAATGATGAAACGGTCTAGAAGCGATCAGCATACTGGCTTTACCTAAAAATTGTTTCCTTACACTTTCTGCACCAGCTGATAACCCCGATGAGTACGTCGGAATTCCAATGTCAATATTCAAGCTTACCAGCATATGCAAGACCAGCACACCCTCTGATTATCTCGACTTGCTCTTCAGCGTCCTCTGCATTATTCAAATCATTCATGAGGTGGGTGACGAAGCAGGGCGATGCAGTCCCCGTAGCCTTCAAGTCACAGTGGGTTAGTTTGGCTTACACCGATCGCCGACGTGTACTAACCAACACTTTTTGCACGGCTTCGAATGGAGCATCTCGCATTTCCAGTACATACTTCTTCCAATTTGCGGCCTTCTTCTGGAACCCTGCTCCAGGAATCCAAGCAGGGACGTATTTTACTGTGATTACGGTCAATTGAAATGGCACCTCGACTGAAAGCAGCACCCACACCAAGGGAACACGTCAACGAGAAACGCTCCAGGAGCGGCTGCCTTCGCCATTCCTTCCAAAGCCCTCTCGGCGATATCGATGTAACGATCTCCCTTTGGTGAAATCATGATTCCATAGATCACATTCATGATAACTGCCGCCGAATTACTTCCAGGTAGTTAGCTAAGTGGAAGGGAAAGCGAACGGGGCCATGCTCACTGTCGGAGGTGCTCGATGAGATCTTCCGGGGAGTCGAGGATGTTTCTGAGAAGTGTATGCGCTTCCTCACGTTGAAGGGGCCAGTAGGTCGGGGCTACGGCAGGCCGGAATTGGCGCTCAAACATCTTGCGATGTTTTCTCCAGCGCTCTCCTATATAGCCAGACCAGGATCAGAGAGTTATGCGCTCAGCGGAAATGAAAACGAGCCGTAAGGCATATGGCCGAAACTCCAGTCCCAGCCCATTCTTCATGATGAATTAGCCTTGACATTGCTGTCACGAAAAGAACCTCACAAGTCGTTGATCATAGGCAACTTGTTTCTATCCGAGTAGTTGGCAAACCTCTTCTCGAAGAGATCATTCGCGATCTGCGGCGAGTTGACAAAAAGCAAACGGTGTCCCATGACGGTGGCATAAACCAAATCACCTTCGAGGAGGCTTTAGGATCGAACCCGCATGCCTCAATGAAGTGGGAACGAACCATATTTCTTGGCCCACGCATTGTAGGTCACAGCCTCGTCTTTCAAGGGAATATCGAACAGATTCCCGATGAAAGGGAGAGGTTTAGGACCGGGGGGTAACGGGTACCTTTTGCGAAGTTTGCGACTGCTCACGATGTAAATCGTCACCACACCCCAGAGCGCGATGAGAGTCGAGAGAGTAGGAGAGAGCGACATTAAAGGGTTCACATTTTTTTCATTGTAAACCGGAACCTCTTATAGTAGGCCGATTTGGTGTGTGTTCACCTGGACAAGAATGAGTCGGAGCCAATCCATAAAATTGAACAAGAAACTGTGTCTCATCTGCCATTGTGACCCTAAACCAGAACGGTAATCTGTAATAACGATTGTTCCACTCGGTGTCTTTTGATCGGTATGGTGCCATTGTCGTAGCCGTCCTATGGGGGGGGCCGCCCAATTCCAGGTGAATCATTTCACCTGGTTTGTTTTCGTCTCCGTCAATGTGTGGATTCCACCACAATGCACTGCGGTATAGTTCACCAACCGAAGTCCAAACAACCACTCCGATGGCGACATGAAATAGTACGCAGGAGTCCTGCCGCAATGCTGCCATTGCCGTCGAGAGGGCTAAATACCAATGCCATGCTTGAGACAGCTAACGCCTGACGCTCGCCGCGACGCGTCGCAACAGCTCTGAGTCGTTGCGGACACTCACTCATGTGTACTGAAGGAATGTCCAGGAACCGTCGGATAACCGCAGTAAATAGTACCAGTGACTCGATAATGATCAGAGCTGAGATTTAGAACGTACTTGACACGGGCAAAAGGCATCTGTTGAACGATTGGCAGACATTCAAGTCAAACGCCTAATAGCTGAAAACTTGAGAATTGCATGGAACGCTGATCTGACAGTCTCATAAATCGCGCAGGACACCTCACCGAGACACTAGTACAAGGTGAGGTGTGGGAAATTTGGAACTTTTACATAATCACATTGTCCAACGCCGCAAAAGTGTAGATCAAAGTGTTTCTACATTACCGTTCGCGATGTCGCCAGACTTGTTTTCTTTTCTCGATAATGCTCCGCCAGGTGATGAGAGCGACAATGAAGTACTCCCAGACAAGACGACGCCGATACCTCTCTCTGCTCCCGCATCCACATTAGGTCAAAAGCGAAAGTCAAGTCCAAGAAATGTTGATCTGGGTAGGGTGCCACCAGCGCCGCCTGAGGCAGCCGAGCGATCTGTGAAGCGACCCCGTGCTGCAAGTCCAGCCCCTCTTGTAGTCGACGAGTTTCAGACGGAAGCGAAGCGTGAGTTAGCTGCGAGTGGTGGATTGACTGGTCCTGTCGAAGAGGGTTCAAGACTCGAACTTCGATATCAGGTATGTGATGCCACAAGGCTTTACTATTTCTTCTTACGCTGCCAAGGTCCGTCATCAAGTCGCAATCCCTCCCGGCTACGATTATGTTCCCCTTGCAAAACATATTCCTCCCTCAAAACCTGCTCGTGAATACAAATTCACCCTCGATCCATTCCAGCAAGTTTCTGTGTATGCTATTCAACGCAATGAGAGTGTCTTGGTATCAGCGCATACTAGCGCTGGTAAAACAGTGGTGGCAGAGTATGCCATAGCTCAGTGTCTTCAGAACCGCCAACGTGTAATATACACTAGTCCAATAAAAGTGAGCGAATTTGAATCCACATTTGTGTAGGAGCTGAGGGATCAACGCGTCCGACTTCGTGTAGGCCCTCAGTAATCAAAAGTATCGCGAGATGCTTGCTGAATTCGGGGACGTGGGTCTCATGACGGGAGATGTCACCATCAATCCATCCGCAACTTGCCTGGTCATGACGACAGAGGTGAGCCCCTTGTTCATGCTCCAAAGCACGCATCTTACCAACAAGTCAGATTCTGCGTTCTATGTTGTATCGAGGTTCTGAAATCATGCGAGAGGTCGCATGGGTTATATTCGACGAGATTCACTACATGCGAGACAAGGAACGTGGTGTGGTCTGGGAGGAAACTATTATTCTACTCCCTCACACCGTTCGATACGTGTTTCTATCAGCCACCATTCCCAACGCCATGCAATTCGCAGAGTGGATATGCAAGTCTCACGATCAACCATGTCATGTCGTCTATACCGACTTCCGGCCTACGCCCCTTCAGCACTACCTCTTTCCCGCTGGTGGTGATGGCATCTACCTCGTGGTCAATGAGAAAGGCGAATTCAAGGAGGATAATTTCAGCAAAGCGATGGGTACCCTGCAAGAAAAGATGGGTGAAGATCCAGCAGACCCTCAGAGCGGAAAGGGACGTAAAGGAAAATCCAGAAAGGGCGGCGAAAAGAAAGGTATCATAGACTCCGCCCCGCTTCATAGTTTTCTGATTGTCTCACAGGTTCTTCTGACATCTCCAAGATCATCAAAATGATCATGCTCAAAAATTACAACCCCGTCATTGTCTTTGCATTTAGCAAGAGAGAATGCGAAGCCCTCGCTTTGATCATGTCCAAGTTCGAATTCAATTCCAATGATGAGCAGGAAGTGGTCACGAGCATTTTCCAGAATGCCATCGACAACCTTGCCCCAGACGATCGCAATCTTCCTCAGATATCCAACCTCCTTCCCCTTCTCAAACGTGGGATTGGTATCCATCATGGTGGTCTTCTACCTATCCTAAAGGAAGTTATTGAAATTCTCTTCCAAGAAGGCCTCATCAAAGTGCTTTTCGCAACCGAAACCTTCTCTATTGGTCTAAATATGCCTGCAAAGACTGTCGTATTCACTGCCGCCCGCAAATTTGATGGGCGTGAATTTCGGGACCTCTCTTCTGGGGAGTACATCCAAATGTCAGGTCGCGCGGGTCGTCGTGGTTTGGATGACCGTGGTGTCGTCATTATGATGTGTGACGAGAAGCTTGAACCCGCCTCCGCAAAAACTATGATCAAAGGAGAGGCTGATCGACTCGATTCTGCTTTCCATCTTGGGTACAATATGATTCTGAATCTTCTTAAGGTGGAAGGGATTAGTCCCGAGTACATGCTTGAACGATGTTTCTTCCAGTTTCAGAGTACCGCTGGGATTCCAATGCTGGAGAAAGGTCCGTCGCATGAATGCTGACCATGCTCCGTTTCTTGCTCAAATCGACCACGTAGAATTGGGGGCAGAGGAGAGGCGGAGGGATTCGATACATGTCCCGGACGAGCACCTCGTGGCCGCGTACTATGACTACCGTCAGCAACTTGATCAGATGGGAGAGGACTTCCGGGCTGTCATCACGCACCCGACGTACAGCCTGCCCTTCCTCCAGGCTGGCCGACTAGTCCACGTCAAGCACAAAGACGCCGACTTTGGCTGGGGCGTAGTCATCAACTTTCAAAAGCGCATCAAGTCAAAGGTCAGTCCGCATTCTCCTCGTTACTTCACTTCCCAATAATCAACCCACATATTTTAGACCAAGTCAGAATTTCAAATTGAGGAGATCCCTCCCCATGAACAATATATTCTCGACGTTCTCTTGAACTGTAAATCAGGGGCTGCCCTTCCTAAAGACAGAAATATCAGTACGCCAACACCGGGTGGCGTTCTGCCTTGCCCATCAGAACAAAAGGGCAACCCACTCGTCGTCCCTGTTCTATTATCGACAGTCGAGGCGATCAGTCATATTCGAATATTCCTGCCGAAAGATTTGCGACAAGACCAAGCTCGAGATACCGTGTGGAAGAGTGTGTTGGAAGTGCAACGCAGATTCCCTGAAGGAATAGCGCTGCTCGATCCGGTCGAGAATATGGGAATCAAGGACGAAAAATTCCTGAACCTTGTCAGGGTGAGATATAGCCCGCTTGTACCATCCGTCGTTGCTGACTCTAGCTTTGTATTAGAAAATCGATGTCATGGAGAAAAAGATGTTCTCGAACCCTCTACATAGAGATCCTCGCCTCCCCCAGCTATATACTCTATATGCTCAGAAACAGGCGGCGCAAGGAAATATCCGGGCATTCAAGAAACGAATCTCGGCAACACACGACGTGCTGCAACTCGACGAGCTCAAGTGTCGAAAGCGGGTATTGCGACGACTCGGTTTCACGAATTCGTCCGACATTGCTGAAATGAAAGGTCGCGTCGCATGTGAAATTAGCACAGGCGATGAGCTGTTACTCACCGAACTGATCTTCAACGGCGCTTTCAATACGTTGCTACCGGAACAATGTGCTGGTTTACTCAGCTGTTTCGTGTTCACGGAGAAGGTAGGCGTCACTCTTCCCGTGGCCTATAAATGAACGTCGTGGCTGATAACTGTGCAGAGCGAACAACAGACAAAGCTCACCGAGGAGCTCGCGGCGCCATTGCGCGTCATGCAAGAGTTGGCTCGGCGTATCGCCAAGGTATCCCAAGAATCGAAGCTGCCTGTCGTTGAGGACGAATACGTCCAATCGTTCAAGGTAGAGCTCATGGATGCAGTGGTGCAGTGGTGTCGCGGGGCGTCGTTTGCAGACATTTGCAAGGTGGGTGTGATCACATCGATATGGCCATGGTCGGCTTGCAAACTCATCGTCCCCCTTCCGTTTTATTATCCCAGTTGACAGACCAGTTCGAAGGCAATCTCATCCGCGTATTCAGGCGACTGGGTGAGCTTTTACGACAGATGACGCAGGCCGCAAAAGTGATTGGAAACTCGGAGCTACAAGAAAAGTTCCAAAAAGCGTCGGAGATGCTCGAACGGCAAAACTCGGTCATTTTTTGTTCTTCATTGTATCTGTAGGACTGTATGTGATATCCTTAATCCCATGCGAAATGAAAGGTATCCGCGGCACTTTTAAGGGGCTCCAAAAGGATTGGAGAATAAAGTTCGAATAGGTAAACTAGGACAACCTTCATTCTTCACGAGACGCCTATGATACATTGGTACACATTCGATGACATGGTGCGGCAAGACAATCGATTTTCTCTCACGCATGCTGAACGCGGAAACTGAGAGCCTCGGCAGCGGGCTTGATGTCTGGAAGGGGTTGAGCACCCCCTGGGAGACCGAGACCAGCGGCAATGCGGTCCGAAAGGTCCTGGTGGATGGAAGCCCAGTAGGAGACTATTCAAGACGATCAGATACACAGACTAAATCAGACTGCCGGAGCAAAACGCACGGATCCTCTGCTTGAGCTCGGTGCTCTTCACCCCACTAACATGCTCGACGACGTTGTTGACAAGGTGTTGACGGTCGGTGTCGTTCATGACCGTGGTGTAGAGCGTACGGGGTTGCTCAAAGTCCACTGAAGGACCAAGTTCAGTGACATGATTTCTCCAGATAGTGCTTTGGATGACTGACATTCAGTGATCTCGGTCAGATCCCAGTAGGCACCGC
>JBBPOF010000344.1:0-27813 GCA_038091315.1 Porphyrellus cyaneotinctus | reverse complement strand
TGGGGCAGGTCCCTCATGCGCTTCGCGTTACCCGCCCGCAGGCAGACATGGGTGCACCTCGTATACCCCCCCCAATTTACCAGACAGCCGCACCTAGACCATATGTACCGAGTGCACCCCACCCCCTTCAACCGCCTACGACCCCCATTATGCCTGTTTTTGCCCGTCCTTCAAAGTCTCCGGCTCCGGCGGACGTCAAATTCTCAGAAACCATCATACGTGGTAACTCTGAGGATAATTTGTTGCCAAAACGTGGGCAACGTGGAGATGATTTCTGGAGGAGATTCAGTATGGTTGCTAAAGAAGAGAAGAAACCCAGGTGGGAAAGCCTGGTCTTTCCGACGTCGTGGTGGACTAATTTATCCCCTAGTTCTTGGTTGATCAAGACACAGAACGGAAGTAGTCGCCTATCGCGTTGGGTCTGGTTGATCGGTCTGATTCTGCTTATCGTGGGTGTTCTCTTCTGAGTAGTCTAGTCCAGACATCCAACCCTTTTACCCAGTGCGCAGGAACGGGGATTGGACTCTGGTATTACATCTCACATACCTCCAACTCCAACTCGGCGCCCAAGGCTGTTGGCGGTAGCGCGAACGAAACCGATGGCCCCATTTCTCCAACAGCAGGTGGTGAATCGTCTTCCTCGTCTCCTCATGTTACGCCTACCTTCACCCTTGGCCGTCGTCACATGCCTGACCCAACAACAACACCAACGCCACTGGGACAAATCCGTGTGCCATCGGAAGACGCTGTACGTGCAAACGTATCAAGGCACAGCAAGAAATACTGGCTTCGCAATTTTTAATATCAAAATCGCTCCCGGGCACTTTACATCCCCTTTGCCCATTCCTACCATGACCATCAGATACCATCACCTTCCAACTCATTGGGAACGACGTCCATCTAGACAAGGGTCCTGTCCTCTCGTTTAATCATCATCATGTTGGGATGGATTTGTATTTATCACATATTTGATTGAGCCCTAGTCACAACGTATCAGGAACTTTTTCAAGTCATACCAGCCACCCTTGTCCCTTTTGTCTCCGTTAGCGATCTCTGGATACACGTTGGTTCCCGCCCAAGGCTCACGTAGTACAAAACCATTACTTGGGTATTAATACTCTGCCCGTCATCCACTGCTGCTGTTATCTGTTCTGTCCCAGAAGGCAATGATGATCAAGCAGCCCATTCGCAGTCAGTTCGATGTAAAACTAAAGCGTTTGCACATAAGGTAGTGATTCTAAACCTGGGACCGTTGCATGGCTAAAGCGACATTCAGTGATGAAGAGTGACGCAAAAATGATCGAAAACTGAGCGAAGCCATTATCCTGCATTATCCACGGAGCCTCGCGGCGGGTTGTTTCTGTTTAGGACCCGGGGTTGCTTTGACACTTGGGATATCCTCCACAATGTCCACTTCACCGTCGGAAGACAGAGTCTCTACTTCCTGTGCATCCCTACTTCTCCGTCTATTTGCCTCTTCCTCTCGAACAGTCTTCTCAGTCTTCCACTCTTCCGAAAGTTGGAGGATACGAGAATGCAAATAGTCTCGGGACTGTGGAATTTCGTGGTCCTGCCACATCTTCTTACGTTCCGAACTTGGCATGGTACCTCTGGTCTGTGAATAGGGCTATAATGTCGCCTGCCATGGATGGTGTGAATGTCACGTACGGAGAAAATCTGCTCCACAAATTCCGACGGGGCACTCATGAAAACTTTGACGAAGTGAAGGAGGTACATGCCGCAATCCCATGTATTCGGTTGAACGGGAACCTGTATGCATATGAGAAAGTGCTGTCTAGATGAGGTCAGAGGACAGCATACTTGGACTTGTTTGCCGACTGCTTCGCGCACTTCGTCGAAGTTATGCTTGTCCTTCGCCTCCGATTTAAGGTATTGTCTAAGGACTTTGATGGCTTGGGGGTGTCGAGTACCAAGGGAATCAAGGGTGAAGATGTAGGTCCTGGCAAAACGATAACCATAAATTGGTCGGAGTGCTGATTTCAACCTGCTAGAGTAGAACATACTGAGGTAAATTCCCAGTTGGAGATTGCGTCACGGTGAGCATATTGTCCACTTCGGCCTCTTGCTGCTGGTCTTCACTACTATTTTCGTTGTCCTCAGTAACAATTGGCTGCACATCCTCTGGTTTGTGTGCGGAGCCATAAAACTGGCTGACCGGTATACCTGATTTTGACGTCGAAGCTTCCGTTACTTGAGCCATCTCAAATGGTGGAAGGACATCGGTTACAGAAGTGTCCGCATCGACGTCCATGCTATCCGAAGGGGGGTGCACCAAATTTGGTGATGAATCACGAACTTGAATCTCGGAGGACGCAGGTTCCGCAGCAGTGATAGAACAGGATTGGTCAAAACCGGTGATCGCAGCGTCATCCATCCCTTTGTTTTCGGTCACGCTAGGTGTCGTGGCGCGTGTAGCGTCCATGGAAGGTGTATCGACTTCGGGTTCCCCGTCGGTGGAATGCGCTGGGTTCAATCGTTCCAACGATCCTTCCCTAGGCATTTCCGAAAGGGCCTGAGTATGTTCCTGTTTTTGCTTTCGCTTCCGTCTCATCCGCGTGTTAGAAAGCTGAGACTGCAGCAGTGGAAGGGGCGGTTCTAGAGTATGTCCAGGTTCGTATATGATCGCA
The DNA here is from genome assembly GCA_038091315.1 of Porphyrellus cyaneotinctus. Classification (NCBI taxonomy): domain Eukaryota; kingdom Fungi; phylum Basidiomycota; class Agaricomycetes; order Boletales; family Boletaceae; genus Porphyrellus; species Porphyrellus cyaneotinctus. Next base: position 25,165 of record JBBPOF010000344.1, on the reverse strand, counting down.
AGGTACCAATGGACGCTATAAGTAGCGGTGAGCGCACAACATGGAATTCAAGAAAAGGCACGTACTTCTCATTGATAGGAATGATGATATACTTCTTTGTGAAGAGTGGAGATTTGGAGGTCCACTTACGCACACTTTTATATCCATCGTCGGGGCTGGAACAGGACAGTTTATGAGAACGAGCATCAAATATAAAGAGCTTTGACAAACTTCTTTCTGTTGTTAAGTTTCTTGTAGAAGAAAGAGCTGAACACATGAATTTGCTCCGCTAGCACTGGATCTTTCTCACGAAGATCATTGAGCCAAAGCCTGAAATTTTCAGCACACATGACTGTCAGTTAGTGAAGAGAGCATACTTGAGACCGAACTCAATGAGGGTATCATTGAGGTATTCTTCAGGCTGCAACCTCCAGAGATCACCGTACGTGATGCTAAGTGCACCAGTGCCGGTTGGAGGATACATCAGAACACTGGACAAGTAAATGTGAGACAGAGTATTGCATAGAAGTACAAAGCTAACACTTCGTCGGGGTCCTCAGCCGCTGGTGGAGGTGAGGGCGAAGCCCTCAGAGATCGCAGAGCGGACTGTCTCGCAGAGCGGCGGCAAGACATGGATGGACCTGGATCTCCGTTCGAGAGTTTCCTGACAAACGAAAGTTAGGAAGTATTCGAGCCCAATTTATTTATCTTACAGTTCGAGACCAACCTTCACGGACGTCGAAGAACAAGGCGTAACAGACCGCGTCAGTGCTAACGGCTCGCCTGGGATTCTTTCGCTGCCATCTTCCTTCATACTTGACATCCTTCGTTCAAACATCTCGGCGTAGTTAGTTGCAAATGTCCAAATGGTCGCACCGACGGACGGCCTGGGACAACCCCATGATCAGACTTCGACACAAAAATGAGATTTCCACTGACTTGACGATTTCAACAGCAGAGGTTGTAAATGCCTTTCTGATCCCCGTGACGAACGTCTGGTAACCTGTTGCGCACAAACCCCGACCTTTCGTTGAGAAATGGAACGTCAACGCTCCCCTACCGCGCTCCCCCCCTGTAACACAAGACAGGTTAACAGGGCAACAAGAAGCCATGTTGCTGTCTACGTACCCGCCTTGAATCCCTTGTATTTGCGTTCAGCTACGCTCCATGCGGGTACCGGTATAGCAATAAATTGAACCACAATATCCTTCTTCAATGGCTGGTCTGTGTCGTTTACGATCTATTGTCACCACTCAGTAAGCGAAGCAGAGATAAAGAAGAATATTTTACCATCGCCGAACGGGCATCTCTGTTGAGCTTAAACTCGATTTCTTCCGGACCCCATGCTACCTTAACCCTTTGCGAACCAACTTCATACTCTAGCTTAAGAGGAGCAGGCTCGGAATGTCGGAAAAGATGTTGACCTAAACACCAAGCGTCCAATGGCAAAGTCTGGGCCTTTTCCCTCTCACGTGCAGAGTTCGTAAAATTGGACGATGAAGTTCCGACGAGATCGGACATGCCTGTGCTTCTTTGATGTTCACGCATACCCTAGCAAGGAGGGCCTTGAGGATGCAAATGTTTGTCTGGTCACCTTCCACTTACCTCGTCCTTCTTCTTCATCTTACCGATAACCGTAAAGTCGAGGGGACGCACCCCCTCCTGAGCCGGATGGCGTATAGCTGCGCGTGCGGATCCAGGTCTACCCTCGAACATCCTCCTACGTTCAGGCACGATGTTCACGGGTATCGTCGGCGATTTCCCCGCATAAGACAGCCGAGGTATAAGCGGAGGCGGCGTGAACTCCTGGATGGCGTCCTCCTCCTCCGAGCCCTCAACAATTTCGAGTGGTTCTCTAGCGCGACCCTTTCCCTTACTAGACGAGTTGTACTCTGTAGGACGAGTTTCGAAAGCATGAAGTTTCGGAGGGATGTTTAATGGATCCGCAGATGGTGATTTGACACGAAGAACAAGTTCACCAAGGTCATCAGAACTAGTTCCGAGCTCAATAATCTCAGCGTCGTTTTGGACAGGATTACTGCGCTTGCTGGTCGGGTGAGGCGGTTCGGTTACTTGAACGTCGGGCTCAGAGGCACTGGTACGAGAAGCGGGTCCCCGAATATACGATGACGATGCGCCAGCAGATGTCATGATTGAGGAAATGCCGGTATCGAGCTTTTGCCGCTTTCGTGCCCGCGAGTCAGCGCCAACGCTAGAATCGACGGGAGGCTGTGCCAGGACGGTCTTGCGGACGTTGGGGTTGCCCGGACGGCCAAGAGTGTTTCTCAATACGTATGGGTTATCATGAGAACGACGAGCGCGCTGGAGATGCCAGTCAGCGTGTGTAGTGGATCACGAATTAAAAGGCGTTCCTCACCCCATCTGCAGCTGGACCTGATACTGGACGACTGTGCCACGAGTACTTATGATCGTCAGGACGAAGGCGCTGGTCAGCAAAGGTAAGACGGTGTGAGGTGAATCACGAGTTGGAAGTCGTTTCTTACTTCACCGGCAGCTGGGACTGATATTGGGGTTGGCGGGTTCTTCCAGGGACCTCTACAAGAAATGAAGGGATGGATGAAAATGGGATACAAGGCACTTACGTGGAGCTATTAGAGGCATCCCTATGGTTCATTGGCACACTGACTGACTCGTGCACCATCATGGACTTGCGCTTGTCAGGACCAGGTCGCGCGTCAAAGGACGGTCTTGATGATCGTGTCGGAGGAGGGGGTCACGGGTACGTGATCATGTGGTCAACACCTCAACGTCACTTTGCCGCAACACGACAACTGGTAATGTACACTAGACTAGACTAGACTAGACTACTCTTCGAACAGCTTCAGCAGGCGATAGAAATCCGCGACCAAGTACAGACTCCCTGTGACGACGACCAGATTCTCTTCCCTGTGCGCAGCCTGTCTAGCCTCCGTCCACTCAAACGCCCTCAGCAGCTGACAGTCCACGGCAAGGTCATCTGGTGCTGTCCACACATCTTCATCTCCGATATGGATTATCTGTTGCACCGTGTTGCGTATTTCCGATGGCGGGACGCAAGCCACCCATGGCATACCCTCAGGAGGTGTAAATCCCAGGGCTGCAACCCGCACCCTTGTCACCAAACTCTGAGGACTATGTGGCAGAAAGATCCGCGACAACGTGTCGAAAGGTGTTTTCGGTGGTGAATGTGAGAGTGCGACAATGTACGTTATATGCAATTTTGACCTGGGCTTGAGGCATGTCACGAGCTCGGAAATGTAAGATGCAAGAGTTTCCGCGGACGCAGCATTGTGAGCTCCGTCCACCAAAACGACAGACGGATCAAGAGTCGAGCCGACCGTCACGGGACGTGGTAACGTGTGGAAGGTGAGCCTGCCAGGCCAAGAAACGCCCTCTATCCCTGCACGCACAGTTTCGGGCGTGATCCGCTGAGCAAGAGTTGTCTGAATGGGGGTGCGTGCCACCAGAGTAGAGATAACTGTTAGGGAGAGTGACAAGTTGTCGAGCTGATGAGCTCCGTGCAATGGAAGTTTGGCGTGAACCGGTGAGGTGAATGGGGTGGAATGAAACTCGATCGACTGTCCCCCAGGACAGACAAAGGGCCGCCCAGAAGGAGAGAAATGATACTCTTCGCCCAGATGCTCCGGACGAACAGGCGTACTGACGATGAAATGGCCACGTATCTCTGGGCCCTCGACCACGCGTCTGGCGGCAACTTCAACGATGGGGTATCTTTGCGGGCCGAGAATAAAGGGCTTTCCGGACCTCGCTATTCCGGCTTTGTGTTCTGTGATGGACTCGATTGTATCTCCGAGAAATTTTTGATGGTCTAGATCGACTGCTGTAAGAACGGACACCAGAATGCAGTCGTCTGGAATGACATTGGTGGCGTCGCCCCGACCGCCCATGCCTGCCTCGATCACTACTATATCGAGCTTGGCGGCTTCGAATATCTGTATTGCCGTGAGGGTCAATAGCTCGAAGGGGGTGGCGGCGGTATTGAGCTGATGATCTGCAGTAACGACGAGACTGCGGGCATGATCATAGACGGACGATGACACGGGCTCGCCGTTGATGAGGACGCTGTCGTGGACGGAGACGAGGTGCGGGCTGTTAAATGTACCCGTGGAGAACCCGGAGGTGCGTAGAATGGAAGCTATGATGCTCGCCACGCTGCCTTTTCCATTTGTTCCTACGACATGAACCGTTGGCCTCTTGAAAGGCTCAAGGTGCGCTGCGAGTCGTCTGACACGTTCCAGCCCTAGATGAATCGACATCACAAGATCCTTTGAGTGGCTCTTTACGGCGGACAACGTCTGAAACACACTCGATTGAGCCGAAAAAATGCACCCTTTGTTCTTCATTCTGGATACTTAACCCGTCCTCTCGTCTCGCACAGGGACACCACTTTTCTCCCAATGTACGAAACGGAAATCGACGTCAGTTTCAACCTTTTGCTTCTCCCAGCGCCGCTACTGATCGCGATCCTCTGCAGAACGCGATCAGGCAACTCCAGGCCGGTTCCACCCGTGCCCCCGATGATCTGACACTCATAGCTCTTTCACCCACCTGCACGTTAGAGCAATACCATCTGATCACGTCCGCCATCTGCGCCCTCCTAGACGATACCCATCTTCAGAAGTCAAAGACGGTCGACAGCCCTCCTGTTCAACAAGCCTTGTGTCTTACGAGCCTAGCCTCCATCATCCCGGCGCGCTATCTTTGTTCCGGGGAGCACAGTACGCTCCAGACCCTGGAGTCCCGCTGGCTCGCGCTCCATCAGTGGATCCTGTATCTGAAAAACGACTTCATAGATCAAGAGAGCATCGACCTTTCATTTCGCCTCCTTGCTAAAAGAGCCGTCGCCTCTTTCTTGGGCATTTGCGATGATTCCTTCCTTGATCAAATGTTTGATACCATCGTCGCATCTCCGGGCATCGTCGCCACTCTCTTTTCTCTGTGGCGCTTGGAGATACTGGATAGAAGATTCTCTCTCTCTGACGACCCGTCGTGCCATCCAATGTTCCATATACCAGGAACTCTGGACTCGTGGATGTGCACGTTCTCACAGAAAGAAAAGTGGAACTGGTCGGAAATCCTCCGTCCTTTCAATGGCGAGCCTGATGCTCTCGCCGCCACCGCTTTGGAACACCTCCAACAAGACCTCGCACGCATGTCAATCAATTATGATCTCATTGTGTGGGATATCCATCTCATTACGGCCCTCTCCGTCAATGACGCTATCCGCTTCCCTCTTCTCAACCAGCGTTCAATGACAATAGTGACGAATGCCATCAATACATTAGTGGGCCACTATGCCATTACCGACAGACATTCTCTCGTTGCCAAGTGCATATCATACGGATACTGGTATATTCGCGCCTATGTGGAGTCTACCGACGGGCTGTCTTGGGTCACGCAAATAGTCGAAGCTGGCCTCTTGCCCGCTATGCTTTCCACGGAACCATGGATCAAACACTTGAACGGCCAGCACAGCGAAGACTGGGAGCCGTTGTTCTTGCTGCTTGGACAGATAATCCCCAAGTACTCAGTGTATAGCTCTGTCCTGAAACCCATGATCAGACAGTTGACGGCGATCGATGCGGGTGGCTTGCCAGGAAAACTCGAGAAAAATGGGTTTCTAATGCAATCATGGTCCTTGTTCGAGAATGTCTCTCGGAGCAGAGCAGCCCTCTATCACATGACTCTCAGCAATGAGACGCACATTGAATCTTGTCAGAACACAAAGGTTTGTTTACCACACCCTTTCCGCTTGTATGGATCATCTACACGCTCTGCTATCTAGTGCGACAAATCCGGACCTCCTGGGTCATTCAAAAGTTGCGCGGGATGTCTCCACGTGCATTATTGCAGCAAAGAATGTCAAGTGTACGACTGGAAGAACGGCGGCCATCAAAAGTATTGCCGCGACATCCAAGCGCGTCGTGCGGGTGAGTGGGTAATGCGTATTCTGGACGTTCGGACACTGAACGCCATCTCAGGTGGCCTCTTGTCGCGCTTGTCGAAGCGCAACGTCCGTTTCATCGATCGGGTCATCGCTCATAGTCTCAGTTCCCTCCAGGATCGCATTCAGGCTGCCGTCGTGATGCTGGATCTTCATGCGGTGGTTGTCGAACTAGACTATACCGAAGTACCCATGGAAGTCGACATCGGGTCTGTCCAGACGGTGGCAACGATCAAGACGTGCGAGTGCGACATGGCCATGGCTCAGAAATGGGATCACATGGTCGAACTGGCACAAAAGTCGACATTCAAGAGAATCCTCGTACGCGCGTTCTTACCGGCAGGGACTTCTGAAAAGGTGAAGCTCCAATGCCTGCCTCTCAAGCGGATTCTCGGAGGCGACACACCCGCGGCAGAGGAGGAATCTATGTCCGACTTTGACGAGACATTCGATCTACTGTACTCGCGTGCCGGACAGTCGTTTGGAATTGTAGATGCCGCGTTCCCGAACGAGGCGATGCGCGCAATGAAGGAAAAGGTGGTCACAGAGGGAAGACAGCCTTAGTGCAACTGATGGACTACTACTTGGACACTACCATGTGTGACATACACATCATTTTGAACTCGAGCTTATCCTACCACCAGTAATGGCCCATTTATTGCAGCTACCTCGATGTATCGTGCTTATCCTACTGTGGACTAGACACTACGAATATCGTCCAAATGGGGTCAGGGACAAGGATGATGGATCAGGTAGGATGAAAATATTCCGAGTACCCACGGTGCGAGCAAAGTCCAGGCAATAAATCATGATAAATGCGGGTTCGTAGGTAGGAGAAGTGTATCATGATGCAGCGGTATAGAGAAAACGAAAGCAATTAAAACAAGAGATCACGGACACGTGCTGGTCAACCTATTCAACGGAAACTGATAACCGGCTTGTGCCCAAGTCGTTATGTTCGGATTGCTGTAAGCGTTTAGATGTCTAGAATACACTCGGGTCAAATGACATTCAAGTGACGCCGAGTTTCACGTACGAGTTAATATATGCGGCAGTTGGGTGGCCGGGAGGGTCGCATGTCAATGCGTTTTGCAGCCCCTGCCGTTGGTATAGACGAACGTAATCGACATACATCGCACTGGGGAATCGAAGGGAATGGTAATCCTGGCCCTGGAAGGAAGCTAAAGAAGTGATCAGCAACTTTGTCATGTTGGCGCGAGAGGGCCTGCTCACGAGACATGCCCAAGTTGAGGATAATAAACTGCGAAACATCAGTATACCTTGTATTCTGACAATGATTGGTGTACCAACCATTGGTTCCTCAGAAATCAGTCTCGAGCTGACCTGCGAGATTGAATCGGGCCCGACGGAAGCTGATGTTATTTTCCACGTCTGTGCACTTTCACTATACCAAGTAATGTATCCCGAGGCCCGATCGGCAGGGTTTGACCAGTATTCGAACCCATACGTAGCGTAGTGTTGTCCGCCATAATTTTGACTATCTACGTTGGTCAATGCGGACAGAGCTTGCTGATAGACGGCGCCCTTGTACAAGTTGAGGGTAGTAATTGATGAATCGTTGACCGAAGTCGCCGGGGTCGCGTTGTTGAACTGGTATTGATAGTTATAAGGGGCAACTTGGAAACTCTGGGAGACTTGTCCTTGGAATGGGACCGTGGACAAATCTATTTGGGCCTCCAAGATATCGATTTCGGGTACGCCACGGCCCAGGTATCCACTGCTCGTCTTTGGGCCGGGATGGTCCTGATTGGGGCATGTACACGCCGAAAGCCGCTGGCCGGGCTGGTAACTCAGCGGACCACCAGCATAACCACCCGTGGCAGCTGCTGCTGGAACACCATCAAGAGTCTGGTTGGGAAGTGTCCCTACGTCACAACTGTCATAACTGAACGGCCAGGTGCCTATGAATAGAGACGGATGAGGGTTCCGTCCCAACAACGAGAAGACATGTCACACCTTCTGTTGTTCCACCAAACCCAGGACGTCCCTAACTCACTGGTAAGATCTGGCAAACAAACGATCTAAAAGAACCTACCAAATTGCCCATAGTCCATGCGCCTATCACTGGTAAGAGGCCAACAGAATACAAAAGTGAACGAAAAGCTTACCAGGCCAAAACCCTGCAGACTGAGATGATCCTGGTAGACTGAGACTAACTTCAAGATATCCAGTGGTAAAGCACAGCTTGTTCCATGTAGTCACCATACCTTGACGACAAGGTCAGCAAACGAAGCAGCCACACAACCCGATTACGTACCGCTCATGAAGTTCAAGTTATTGATGGGCTGTTCGGTAATCGAGATCACCAGTTTACCGTTCTGTGTAGTCACCGCCTACATAGACCCGTTAAAAACCAACGTTACGACAGATCAGAATGCTGCATACCTGAGGGGCATACCACTCCAGGTCACCCGTAGGCCTGACGTACTATGTGAGTACCTATGTCACCACGCTCGGTGGTCGGTTAAGCTTACCAGTAGTGCAAGTTGACTGCCTCCCAAAACGGATCATCGCCTGGCCAGAAAGTTCGACCGTCCGTGTTGAATTCGTCACTAAACACGAGCTCGTATGTATAACCGTCGCTACCGACTCGATAGAGTGCAGACGCATCCGTGTCGGGATCGACGAGTCTCCGCAGGCCAGGAATATTTGGTACTTGACCAGTATAATTAATACCGCCGAGGTTGTACCCAGCCACCGTGCTTCTATTGGTGGTGTAGTAGTGAATGATGGGATAGCCAGCAAAAAGAGTGATCAAGCCGAAGACGAGAAAAAAGAGTGTCGAGGCGTTTGCCCACCCTCGAGCCGAAAAGAAGGTGAAGTGACTATCGAGCGCTGCGTCCTGGACAGGATCCGGGTTGTGGAGGGCATCGTCTAGATCGGGATCCTTTGTATCCCACATATACGGTGGTATGGAAGAGGAATTCGCTGCAGCTCCACTGGGTATTTTCTCCCCTCCATTCAACGAGGAGACTTCGGAAGGAGCAGCGCTGAACCGAGAGCTCTGAAAAGTGTTGTCGCGGGCTGTCGAAGGGTTGTACTAAAAAACGATGAAATTAGGGGGGATCAGAGAACAACTGAAGATAGACAGACCGAATACGGGCCATATCCGCTACCAATTGCACCTGTAGCGACACCCTGTGCGATCGCACCCCTGCCTGGCTGAAACTGACTGCTGAGAGAGGATGACCGTGCGGGAGGTTTAGAGTTTGACCGTGAGCGTTGCATATTCGGTGGCTGAGGGCTTTGTGGGACGGCGTAGTATTCCTGAGCGGCCTGGGGTTGTCTGCGCTGCATGGACGTCGAGGGAAGAGGAGCAGACATGACAAGGGAACTCTGACAGCTGCGCCGAAAACGTGCCAATCCAAATTTGGACTGACACAGCGTCTCACGATATCCAAACTTGAATGCTCATTGTATTCTACATGTTCATTCGACAGACCGTCCCACTGCCGCTCGTTCCATCGAACACGAAGAAATTGGCTATCGGTGCTTCTCGTGCAGCCAGCGCTTTCAAAATATCTTGAGCCAGCATCCCACCAACCACCGCGCATACTGGAGAAAATTCGTGAGATGCCGCAGTCGACAAAGCTCTGCACAGAGCGTGTCAGCATCACCTGTGTCCGATATATACCATTACACTCACTCGATCAGGTCTCTTGGCATGGTATCAAGTGCTTGTTTGTTTACATCAGATGTCTCCAGCAACGAATTCCCGATCGACAAAAGCTGTGGCGCTTCCTCCAACCTCTCAGGGAGCTTCCCACCGTTGTGTTGGTATTCCCAGACGGCTTTATCGTCCCTTAGATGTCAGCACTCGGTTAGAGTATATCTAATTCAACATACCGAGAATTGCGTGTATGATAGCCGGGTTAAGCTCCTTTGTCTGCTTTCTCGTCAAAGCAGACCATCGGTGGCGCAAAGCCATGTGCAAAGGTGAATACACCGCATTAGCTTTCAAATTACGAGGTGCATCACTTGGAGCAGACCGATCGCTACCCAAGCGATCAGGAATAAGTTTTGGCTGAAGCACTGTCACCAAGGAATACTCACGGCGAAATATAATCGTGCTTGAGTAAGTCGCAGAAAATGTAACCCAGCAAACCAAAAGTCCCGCCTGCATAAAATGGCTTCCCAAAACGCCGGCAAACTTCGTTGATAGAAATCTTGTGGGACATAGCCAATCAGCATGAAGGGGAGATTTGGATGTGTGGTATGTCTTACTAGCCCTTCGCGATGCCAATCGGTCACGCAGACGAGGTCGACGCTCATTACTAGCGCATCGAGTGACTCCCTGTCTTCCAGGAAGTTGTGGCTTACCGCCTCAACAGTGACAAGTGGGTTTAAACTTTCTATGCGGCTCTTGGCAGCATCCACTTTCTGTCAAAAAATAGTTTCATCAGTCGCTGAAATCCCACAATGTCATTCGGAGAAACGACATGATTAGCATACCTTTTTCCCCACATCATCTTCTCGGAAAAAGAAACCAGCCCCGAGGTCCTCTTCACTAACGTCGTCCGTGTCAAGTATAACAAGCTTTCCAATTCCAGCGAGAACAATGTTCTTGATTGCCTCAGTTGCGATGCCCCGTAATCGAATAACTAGAATGGTCGCATTTCGCATTCTATACCATCCAACGTTCACTCTCCGGATTGGAGATATACCAAGATGGGAATTCACCTTTGCTGAGCTTCAAGACCCCATAATCGTATTTGACGATCGTAGACAGCAGCTTCGTCTACGAGATATGAGTCTAAGCACTGGCAAGGACGCAATTCAACGTGAACACACCCTCTGTGATCTGGACGGGATTCGATCTGGAACTACCTTCATAGTCTGATGACATGCCAATGTACGATTCGCGCAATGGGCTAATGGTTTGTTAGCGCGCCAAGCGGCTCGAGCGTCATGACACGTGATGAAGCCGAATCAAACCGGATCAGGTCAGGCCGACCCAGCAACAGACAACAAACTTGAATAATCGTATTAAAGTGCTAGCCCAACATTGGGATATCACAAGACCGAGAACACAAAGGCAGAGAAGAGCGGCGAGGCACGTATAACATAATAAATCAGGTCATAGGTATCCCTTCAGTGTGTGAAGTGCCATCTTGGTCATCGTCCAGGCTACTGATGATAAGCTTCACACCAGACAAGGTTCGGCGAGGGAACTCACATGTAATTTCGTTCAATCTCAGATAAAATTGAGAGGAAATCCCCTGAAATGGTCGTCGTTGGTGAGTTAGTGACGAACGACATTACTTACAAAGAAATGCATGCGCCCGAGCAGCAGGCGCAGGCGCAGTCTCTGCTCTGCGGACCGTGTCAAGTAGCGTGGAGGCGACAAACCGTACTTTGTGGACCTGTACAGTGTCAGCCTCTGAGACGCGATAAACGGAAAGGTCTCACTAATGAAGGTCCATTGGTAGCTATTGACTGAATAGGTATGCTATCGGGGCTTTCAACATCACACGCTCCAAGCACGCGATGAAGCTCACCCATAGAGGATGTTGAGAAGATCGCTTGCGACAGCTTCTCTGTCTTCTGCGACTTGTCGCTCGTCGGTATTTCCCTGGAAGGAAGTCACTAGTTCATCACGGTATTGCTCGATGACGAATCGGACGAGTTGCTGGTGCGATGTAGATTACGGAATGGAGCAAGGCCATGACAGAGAGACATTTACCTGGGTCACGTAGAGATTTGCTTGCATGACTAGAAACGGGTTTAATGCATTTGCACGGGAGGCCTTGGGATTATCAAAAAAATCTTTCACTTCCGCAAATGTCGCCTGCCTAAAGCCAGCACCGCTGAATACGGCGTGATTGTGTCGGTGAGTCTGCCCTAAGCGCAATGGCTCGGGTGCGTGCATAAGGACACCTAGAATACGCGAATGCAACGACTGGACCTCCTCAAGGCGTGCCGTAGCAAACTGCCCCTGAGGGGGTGATCGCTTGTCTACCCTAATCCGGACTAAGATTTCTCCAAGCAGGGCAAATATTCTAGATATATAATTTAGACCGGATACGATCGCCGTCTTTCCATGAGGTTGAGGCAGATATGCACTGCGTGTAATGCTGAACAGATGATGTAAGCGCAAAGCAAGTGTTGAATCAGTGGTAATTTTGCTCAGAACGTACGCACTATTCATCATCGATTTCCTTTGGGAAATGGACAGTACAATCTTCATCACGAAAACAGATTGGTCGGCCAAGCAGGATTGACGTGGATTTATCCGCTGAATGTCGAAATATTAGGTTTTGGGCTGGCATGAAGTAGTTGCATTGTGTACGTACCGCCAAAGAGTAGCCAAAAGGTCCTGCGGCGGACCTCGCATTCGATGGGGTCCAATCCTTCATAGGATGTTTCTTCATGCATACGGAGGGCGATGGCGATATGCGCAGCCTCACCAAAAGTGGCATGCTGCGTCGCGTCGTGTCCCTCGCAAAAGTGGTAAATACAGTCGCTGAGGGGACATTAAACCACCGTGTCAAGGCGGGAGTCGAGTCTTACAAATAACGAATGACGACGTGCATGGACGTGGGAGGATCATATGTAACAATTGTAGCATGCCGGCTGGCTTCATAGCAAGTCTGAGCGAGTTTCCGCACGACTGGGCGTTCCATTGGAACGTATGATCTCGGGACCTGTACCAGGGTAGACGCGACCGTTGACATCACCAATGCGAAGAACAAGGGATCCCGTTCTTCCCTGTGTGAATGTAGATCGACCATGAACGACGGTTTGTGAACACACGGCGTGAGTGGGTAAACAAAATCGAAGAAAAGGGTAATGATGAGAGATATGGTGTCCCTGGGAGCGATGTCTTCTAAACGGCGTGGACGGCAATAGTATGAAAGGGGTGGAATGGCCGTTGGGGGAAGGACAGGTAATGGTTGATGGGGTTTATGCGACCAGTTGTATGTAGAAGATGAGCCATAGCGTTCGGAGGGGGCGTATTTCGGGTCTTCGGTCTTTGGTGGGAGGATTGAACTTGGAGTGGGTTCGCGGGAGCCGTTGAAGGGAGGGTGTGCGATGGCGTTGATGGGGGGGTGGTGAGAACAATCTGCTGTGATCGGATAACTGGAGGCTGTTGCAAGGGATGGATCGAGGTAGTTTGGTTGTTGGAGGGGAGGAGAGACACTGATCTGAGTGGGACTAGCGATGGACCGGTTAGTGGGAGTTGGAGATGTGGCACCAGGGACAGTAGGGTCGCGGGTATCTGACTCGGAGTTTTGTGCAACAGCAGTAGCGTCTTGCAGACGACGCAAGTACCTTTGAAATGGTGAGTCATAGGGGTGTGCATTCGAAAGCGGGATAGCGCACAGATTTGGGGGCCCTCTTTTCTTTGGCTGGTAGTCATAGGTACAGAGGATAGCGAGTGCGATGCAGTGCTTGCATGCATGCTTGTGGTCCTCGGGATTTTCTCTGACGCAGCGCACCTTGCGCGCCCTGCAAGCGTCGCAACCTGATGGCAAACGTGAAGGGAAAGGCAGAATCAGGCGATGTGGGGTGAACGTACTCTGAGATTGGGGCCTGTGTAAGCGAAAGGGGGAAATGTCAGCGACGGATCAGACAGATGAAATGGAGAAATTGATTGACATGGAGGCGGGCGAGGAGAAACGGTTAATTATGTAATCTGAAGTTATCTACACTTCGCCCCTATCTCCAAGCGCACGCAGCATCGCCAGTGTCTCATCCACCTGCAGTCTCCCCTCTGCGCAGTGTCGTCGTACCATCTCCCCAATCGCACGCCGTTGCCTCCTCTGCTCCCGGTCTGCCCACTCCGTCTTTCCCCGTATCAGACGCGCCCAGAAATTGAATGCCATCACAGGGTCCTCCAGGTGCAGGCACGCGACGATGCAGCACTTCCCCACGTTCGGCGTGTGCACGACATTCCACTCTTCTGTCGTTCGCACAAACTGCCAGGCCAGTCGCACATTAGCCTCCAGCCGCACATCGTCCATGCCCTCCCCGACTGCCACACTTGCCCGGATCAGCGACACCATCGTCTTTGACGACAGCGACACGCCAGCTTTTCGTGCTCGATCAAGTATTTCAGTCACCAGCTCGGTGTCTCCGTGAGCGATTGCCTCATGTATCACAGTGCCAAACGTGACTCCGTCCGGCAGCAACCCCTGGTCAACCATCCGATCCACCATTTGGCATGCCGCCCTCGGTGATTGACGCGCCATCGCAGAAAGCGCAACATTGATGTCGTGTCGGTCCGGTATCTCCCGCCGCCCGATCAAAACTCGAAACGGACCAAGTCCCTCGCTCATCTCTCCGAGCATGAAATGGCCCCGCGCGAGCGCGCTCAGATGAAAGTGATCTGCTTCCTCTAGGGGCAAAATCGATTTCCGAAATGCCGCTAGAACCCGACGGGCGAACCGGTGGTAATCGCTCCGTTCGTCCACACGAGGAGCTCCGACCTTGCTTCCCAACCTCGTCCGTGACCACGACTCCCGCTGAGTGAATAGACTAACCACTCGGAGCATCGTTGCTGCATTCCCGACCACCAGTTCGTTCCCGTGGCCCACAGAATATCTCTCCCAAAGCGCGCGTGCTTCCGTCCCGAATCCCTGACTGGCAGTCAGAGCGATGAAACGACCTCGATCGTAACGGGGTATCGCCTCCAATGTATCGACAACCTGTTTAGCCAGAGAACGTGCTAGGTGCACGTCATGCTTTTGACCAACGAGATAAGCCATTAACCAAGTTATCGTTGCGCCTCGAGGTGATGGGTAATCCTTCATCGCTTTGACTCGACGAGACCGTGTGTGACTATAGAACACGTATGCGGAGTCACAGTCGCCCATACGCAGTGCTCGGTTGTAGAAGAGATGGATGGTTTTGGTGGGGATAATTACGCCACTATGGGGATCCACGAGACGGCACATGAGCCAAGCACACGCTTGGAATTGCGTGGAGGAACACTTCTCCAGAGAAGCGTGAAGTAATTCTAGTGCCAGGGGTTCCAAATCTCGTTTGAGAGAATCTTGCGATTTCATGATTGACGCAATGAACCCCACGCCATGATGATACCAGTCCCAGCGCAGACACGCGCGCGCCAGTGTAGACCTCACAATCACTGCGAAATCATGCGCGAGCGGGGGCGGGACCTCGGTCACGAAAGCTTCGGGAGGTACGTGACCACAATCAGAGAGGGTTTGGAAAAGTTCAAAAGCTTCTTCATATCGCTTCAGTGATACAAACTTGTCGATTAACGCGTACGCAAGGGAGGAGGCTTCCGAGGGACGGTAAGATAAGGCTTTTACCCTCGTGGGCGGCCGGAGCAATGTGAGGTATTTCAGGAATGGGTCTAGGATAAAGTTTATCAAGGATTGGTCAAGGGTGTCCGAAGTTGCACCATCTATAATGATTCTCATTACGTGCAATACCGCTGGTGGGGGCAGGGCGACAGGTGGATTTTGCCGACGGATAATTGTGAGTAGGGATAATGTTTTCCGTTTGTCTAATAGACCGGAGTATCGGCGAGGAACACAGAGGAGGGACAATGCTACCTCGGCACGCTGCTGCTCGCCAAGGAGATGGTCGTCCAGTACGTCTGCCGTAAGACCATCCATGATATTCTGAGATCCATGCTTGACAGCTCCTTCTGCGAGGCGGCAAAGAACGTCTGTTGGCAATGAGGCGGACAATATGGGATCTTGGGCGTGTAACTCCGCGTAGGCATCAAAGGGGTCATGTTTCGTTTTCTCGGACATGGCCTGCTTCGCCACAAGCGCAGAACCACTTGGCGTTTTTGGCATCGAGTAACGCGACACGCGCAACACTCTCTCCAACAAGGTTGGTCTTGGATCTGGAGGGTCACTGGGCTTGATGGTGGGTGGGTGTACCGCAACCTTCGGGAAACTTTCGCGAGTGGCAAGCTTGGCATGGCGGTATCTGAGGTTGAAAGACGTTCTATCATGGACATGACTGTGGACGAGTCGGTGGGTAGAAACTGAGTGGGGGGTATGCGCTCGATGTAAATGGCGACAAAGGAACATATGTTAGCTAGATTGGACATGCCATCAGTTGTAATTTTCTTCGGCGCACGAGACTGCTCACCGCATGCCGCATGTGTAGCCAGTTCTTGACAGGGAATCTCGACGCCCTGATTGAACGCGACCAAGACTCGTTTGTGGACGAAAATTTGGTAGAACCCAAGGAGCTATTACAAACAAGGACAAATACGCACCGTGGTACAACATAGGGGGATGGGTAGGCGAGCACGACGTTCTTGACCCCGACTATATCATTGACCAAGACGACACTGACGACTTGAACAATAACCTTTGGATGTCCTTAGAGTAACGTTAACCATTCTCGAGCTGAGTGACTCTGTACACTCAGGAGGTTTCCTTTTTCGGATGTACCACCACGTGGCCGATCTTTGGTTCAACACATGGTCACCATATTGACCAACGTCCGCCGCGATGGGTGCCAGCCAGTCGACAAACCCACAAGCACAGACATCGCATGCCCTTCATGTCTTGCGAGTCACCCCGTCCTCTCCATCATCTCAGACATCCATCGAACCCTTCTTTGACTTCATCGTAGGTTACAATAACATCGATTCCTTTTCTGCTAGAACAGAACTCGATGCAACCGAGCTGGAACGGATCGTCGAGGAGCACGAAGGAAGGGTCCTTAACCTCCTCGTTTGGAGTAGCAAGACACGCGAAACACGAGGTCCGTCCTCTCCTTCATTCGCCACTGCAACGCTCGGACACATCACCCTTTTCTGACAGTGGTCCCCATCGTGCCATCTCGTGGATGGGCCCTCGCACAACAAGCACTTATTCCGCTGGAAGACTCGGGCACCGCATTACAGCCATCCCTACTCGGACTTAGCATGCGCATGTGCGAATTCGAGTCTGCAACTGACAGTGTCTGGCACGTGCTTGAAGTGATGGAGGGAAGTCCTGCTGAGAGTGCTGGGCTGGTTCCGTATGGCGACTGGATAATCGGTTGGTCGGGCGGTGTGCTTAGCGCCGAAAACGATTTCTATGATGTGGTCGAAGCTGTGCGTGTCTCCTTTACCATGTCTGCCTGACTTCTGACCTCCACCATTCCAGCACCTGGATAAACCCTTACGGGTCTATGTTTATTCGTATGATTTCGAGTATGCTTCCTGTTTGTAGACATGTCACATCGAGACTCACGACGCTTTTAGCAACCTTCGAGAGGTCGTCCTTGTTCCGAACCGTCATTGGGGTGGGGAAGGACTCCTTGGATGCGTTTTTGGGTACCTCCCCGTTTACCGTCTCACGATGATGGACAACAATCTAACGTTATTTAGATTTGGCTATCTCCATCGTATCCCGTCTCAGCCGGCAGATCGCAAAACACTCGAGGCACCACAAGAGAACACCGACCTGGAGGATCAACAACTCTTTGTTCCCGCCGACGTCCCCCCAAGAACATCATATTCTGGCCGGGTGTCGGGCGATCACGGTCACCTCTCACGTCACCCATCACCAGTGGTCGCTCATCCTCATCCCATGCGCGCCAGGGACATAACCCGCCGGGCCGTTGACCCAGCAGTTTCACGCGACGCTTGGTCACCTTCTCGTCCTAGCACGCCAAGACGTTCGACTCAGACGCCAGGGCCCTCTTCTCGATCGCCGCCTACAAGCCGCTCTTTTGGCTCTCCCCTCAACGGTGATTCGTCACGCCAATCATGATTGCGTTCGCACACTCAAAGGGTCTACACACGTCAAGGGGCAGGTGCGATACCAGGTTTGTATTCGATTGCAAGCCCTCAGCAGCAACAGCTCAGTACATACAAGGCTTCACGGATGATAGAACGCGAAGATGAGGAAGACGACGAGGGCGAGGTGTCTGATGGCAATGGCAGCGTGTCAGGGACGGACTTTGGCAGTCTCACAAGTGTTGAATAACTGTGTCCTTGAACTGGATCCATTGGTGCATGTACTTTCGAATTGTGATATCCTCCGCTATCAATCGAACGTGTTACAGAGACAACATATCCTCGACTACAGTGCTACAACCGTGTTTGCCTGGTAAGAAGTGTGAAAGAAAAACGAAGGCTAGAGGGCTATGTCCTATATGCAATATGTACTATATGGTCAATATTCTTACATGGATGTGTCTACGCAGAGACATATACAGCGTCACACTAACTGGTTCTCAGCCAATTCTGCATCGGCCAACGGCCCAGTACGTGGATTGAACTCCAGATGGAGAGCTATAAAGGGCCACACTGAACGTTGTCCCGTCAGCACTAGCGATAGAGTAAAAGGGTTCACTCACCTTCCTCAAAGCCCGGGTGTCGTCCGTTGCGGATCTGACGCCATACGTTGCGCATGGCATCAGACGCTCGAATTTCACTCCAGTGTTCCAGAAAGAAGTTCACTTGTATCTTTCGCACTTCGGCAAAAGTGGCTGAGAAGGGCGAGAACACCTCGAAAGGAATATTTTCCACAGTAAGTGACTTTTGAATATGCTACACAGATTGGTTAGAGCATGACACATGATGGATGGCATCTATTTACCTGATATGCCCTCTCTCTCAATTCTAGAAGACCAAGTTCTAAAGACTCTGAGATGGTGGTGTCATGGATGTGTCAGGATTCACTTACTGTCGGCCAAACGGTATGCCGCTTTCGCAGAACAGGGTGCAGGGCGTCCTGGTCGACTTTGTTGCCACTTTCTGATCCATTCTCTCCTTGACGTGGGGTTATCAATGTGTGCAGCAACCTTCGAGCCGTCATGTAAACTCGACTGGCTGTCAGATGGCGTTGCTGTCGCTGTCGTTGCTGTCGGTCTCCTCGATGACGCGGCAGCAATAAAGGACGACGACAAGGGGGCGAAAACGATAACATCCGTGTAGATCTGTAACCGATCAGTGAAAACCAAGAAATTGTCAAGATAACGTCGCACATAGTAAAGGACGGCCTTATAGGTCGCATAAGCGACATCACCTACAATAACCTGCATCTTCTTTGGTCCCGGTGTCTTCGAAATCAAGGATCCACGGTTCAAATAGTCTGGATCTGTCATAAGAGCAACATCCTTGCTTCTTGGGGATGATGGATGAGAGAGCTTCGGTCTAACGTTGCGAGATTCATCCCCTTCGTTGATGGTCGAGGGTACGGCATTACTTTCCGTGTTTGCCGCCTCTTCAGCGTGCTTTACAGCACGATCTCCAACCACGAATGTGGTTTGAGACACACTAGTTTCTGGAACATCGAGCTCGATGGTACCATCGAAACTGGGTTCATCTGCGATATCTGACATCAGATCATCCTCTTCGTCGTCCGAGTCTTCGAATTGACGAAATAGGTAAGTGGTATCAGAGGCGGCATCCCCTTCCTCGTGGTCCGGTTGGAGATGGCCCATATAAACATCGGTAGTGGCTTCCACAAAGCCGGAGCGAAACACTAATGAAGAATGAGCACACCTCGCGAGCGTAAAAAGCAAAAACGTTCAACTTGATTGAAAGTAATCAGCGCGCTGGAGCAACTTCCTATTGGCATATATGATTCGTTTCTCCTGGGACCTACTTCTCTTTGGGACCACAAATTCGATGTCGGAGTAAAGCGGATCATCGAGGAGTGCACCGACACACTCCAAGTAACTCTTGGGGACGGATTGCGTGGGAGTGGTTGGGGGTTGAATTGGAGGCTGCGGAGAGGACGAGATGGTGCAGATAATTAAGAATGCATCCGCTTCCTTGACTGGGGTAGAATTATAATAAACATGATCTCGTCGAGCAAACTGGGCCCTGTGAAGAGGTTATGAGGCGAAGAATTCGTAGTTCGTGGGCGTCATACCATCCCCAGTTTGCGGTCTGTTAAGACGGGTGAGGAGGGTAGGAACGACGAAAAAACGGACCAAACCTTGGAACAAAATGAATGGTTGTGTGCTTCCTTGATGTTGAACAATACCGTTTTCGCTACGCTGGACTGCGTCATTGCTAGCAAAATGCTGTAGTCGCATATAGGTTACCTCCGCAGTTCGAAACTAAACTTGAAGATGCCTTCCCGAACCCATCTGTGCGATGAAATACGAAAGGCCGAATAAACGACGACGATAAATACATACTTTCCATCGACTGCATTGTCCTTTTCCTGTGCTGTTGGCTGGGACTGGTCAATGGACGCTGAACGACGATCGAGGTTGTACCACTGACTTCACAAGAAAGGTATAAGCTGACGAAACTTTCCGTTCCAGAGTTTGCGTAAAACAAGATCTGAGCATGGTCAAGACTGATCAGCTGTCAGGCAAGGCAGACTTGCGCACCTGCCACTGTCCTCCCCCAAATTTGACCGACTTTGTGACCTTCGACTTGGACTCTCCTTTGCTGTTGGTACGTTGGTGAGTGCCGAGTTTGCGATCATGATGGCATAGTACCTTGAGTCGAACAGGGACTTGAGTCCTCGGAGCGTCCACTCGAACGTGATAGTTGAGCTCTCGTGAGCGTCCTGGTCCTTTTCCATGTGCGTTACTAGGGCATGTAAAACAAGAGGCAAATAACCCCTGATATGCTGATCGGGGGGTTGGTAGTGGGTCACGTGCTGCCTGAGGGTCGCTACGGACCACTGCCACGCTGCGAGCAACCTCGCCTTCGCGTCGTTCGTCTCTGTCCACTGATGTCGACCGAGGAACAGTCCTCCGTTGTTCGTATCACTGGTACGCTCACATCACATTCATCTTACCGTGCTCTCATCATTTCCAGTTCTCGCCGCCAACTCCCTCGTCAAGCGCGAGGTATTCAGTCTTCCCGACCCCTTTGCCGTCGTTTCCGTCGACGGCGATCAGACGTATACCACAAACGCAATCAAGCGGTCCCTTTCTCCCGCCTGGAACCAGCATTTTGACATGTCAGTCTTCTTCGCTTCGTCGTGTCACGTTCTCGCGATCCCTGATTCTTGCTCCACCTAGCACCGTTCGGCGTTCCTCCACTGTAGTCATTCAGATATTCGATCAAAAGAGGTTCAGAAAGAGGGATCAGGGTTTCCTTGGCCTCGTCAGGTTGGGTGGAGAGGAAGTACTTGCCTACTCAGCAAACGGTCACGGTAGCTTGTCTCCTACCTTGTTCGTTCCTTTTTCTGAATCAACCTTACTAGGTCTCATCAGCAGAGATCTCACCCAATCATCCAGTGGCGCCCAAGTATACGGAAAACTTCTCTTTTCCTTCTCTCTACCCCATATCGGGGGATCACGGATCCGTCCTGAACAAGCGCCCGTCGCTCTTCCTGTGCTACAGCTCCCAGGCGCACCATCTTCCGGGTTGCGTCACCGCATGAGCACCCCTTCCTTTCGGACAGAATCATCACCACACAGTCCTCACCATTCGTCCATGTCTTCTTTTTCTCCTCCCGACGGCTCAGTCTCCAACCGCCCCCGCACTTCTGGAGATCCGACGCTTCCACAAACATCCTCACCACTCAGATCCCAGTCAAGCACTCCCAGCAGACTCGGAGCGTCGCCTGTTGACGATGCACCTGGTTCGATATATCGGGATGAACTAGGCCCGCTTCCCCATGGCTGGGAACGTCGATTTGATGCAACTGGAAGACCATACTACGTTGATCACAATGCCCGTTCGACAACATGGCATCGTCCTGCCCCTCCTTCAGAAACACCATCACAGCGCCCGCCGTCAGCATCCCGTCCGCCACCCCACACCCCACAACCTTCTACTTCCAGTGCCCTTTATGCCGATGTACCATTGCCAGAGGGATGGGAAGAACGTCGCACTCCCGAAGGGCGGCCATACTTTGTAGACCACCGCACAAGGTCGACTACGTGGAATGACCCGCGATCATCCCAAGTTCCCGTTACCACTGGGTCGACCTCTGCTACTGCCAACACCAGCCTTGGCCCACTCCCATCTGGATGGGAGATGCGGTTGACATCAACGAATCGAGTTTATTTTGTGGATCATAACACTCGTACGACAACGTGGGATGATCCACGTGTGCCAAGCAACCTAGACTCAAATGCTCCTCAGTATAAGCGCGACTACAGGCGAAAGGTGATTTACTTCCGGAGCCAGCCTTCTATGAGGACGAAAGAGGGTAAATGTGAACTCAAGCTGCGGCGAGGTCGGGTCCTGGAAGACAGCTTTGCTACAGTCATGAAGATGCGTGGTGATGACATAAAGAAGAGGCTGGTCATCAGGTTTGAGGGTGAAGATGGACTAGATTACGGAGGAGTCTCCAGGTATGGTGAATGGGTTCCTCCTGGCTCGCCACTGATTTTTTTTGCTCTCAGGGAATGGTTCTTCCTGATATCGCATGAGATCTTCGATCCGTCGTACGGGCTCTTCCAATATTCCGCTCATGACAACTACACCCTTCAGATCAATTGGATGTCGGGGATCAACCCCGAGCACCTGACTTACTTCAAATTCATCGGCAGGATCGTGGGATTGGCAATATTCCACAGACGGTTCTTGGACGCTTACTTCGTTCCAAGCTTCTACAAGATGATTTTGGGAAAAAAAACGTCTCTTGCAGACCTAGAAGCTGTTGACGCTGATTTGCATCGGAGTTTAGTTTGGATGCTGTAGGGACCATTTTTTGTCCCTGTGGAGTTGGCTAACCGCAATCATCTAAATACCAGGAAGAACGACATTACTGATGTTCTAGACGAGACTTTTTCTGTGACCGAGGACCGCTTTGGAGAAATCATTGATGTAGATCTCAAACCTGGTGGAGCCAATCTCGCCGTTACCGAGGAAAACAAGAAGGAGTATGTGGAAGCCGTCGTCGAGTACCGCACCAAGACCAGAATAAAGGAACAAACTTCCGCACTCTTAGAAGGATTTAGGGAACTCATTCCTTCAGAATTGATTGACGTGTTCGATGAACGAGAGTTGGAGCTATTGATTGGTGGCATGTCTGAGATCGACACGTACGTATTTTGATCTATTGTGCAGAAAAAAAATCGAGACGACTGATTTGATTGTCGTAGGGATGATTGGATATCGTACACAGACTACCGCGGTTATGAGAAGACGGACCAGGTTATCGAGTGGTTCTGGCAATGCATCCGCAGCTGGCCGACTGAGCGCAAGGCTCGTCTACTGCAGTTTGCAACTGGGACATCACGAGTTCCTGTTAACGGCTTTAAGGATCTTCAAGGGTCGGATGGGCCGAGGAGATTCACGATCGACAAGTCTGGAGACCCTTCACAACTACCCAGGAGTCACACATGTTTCAATAGGATCGAGCTACCCCCTTACGAAGATTACGAAAGTCTGGAGAGGAAATTGACATACGCTATCGAGTATGTCGAGTCTCATCGCCCACGCAGGATCGTGTACTAATTCTTCACAGGGAAACGGAAGGCTTTGGAGTAGAGTAATAGACTCTTGGCTTCTTGACAATACATGTGATCTTCATCACGAGGCGCTGTATCTATATCATCATGTTAACTTTCGAGCTTGAATGCACGTTGACTGTTGTATCAAGGACACCTCATAAGGTCATGCGACCGAGACAGCTGTGTGACAAATTGTCATAATTTGCACTCTACTCGCGACTCTGGCATGCTAGCCTCGCTGCTACTGTGTTCCCAGGTCGGCCAGCCGGGTGCTCAACTTGCATGAAGACATGCGAGTAGAAGACGGATTTCAATTGGTACGTCACTGAATCCCCATTTCAAGTGTAGCTGTATCATGAACGCAGTTTCCGCCTCGCAGACTCGTTTCATTGAGCAAAATGCATATCTCAGTGACCCCATGCTGCCCAATTTACTCGAGAGAATTTTGCCTTCAAAGTGCAACAACCCCACGACTGATGAGATTTAGCTTGACCATGGATATGCAGGATAGCAACGAGATCGAACCCGACCTTGTGTTTGGGCACGGAAGTTGTCGCAAGTAAGCGGGCTTCGTTGACGCTAATAGCTAGATCTTAGGCGTTTGTGCTATCAATGAGCGCCTCACCCCTCTAGTACAACTACGGGGGACAAATCGATCAGTTGGACACCTCGGAGGCATGGAAGGAGCTGAAAGCCACCTTCAAGAAGGCATTCCCGGCATCTTTTACGAGCGCAAGTACGGCGAGTTCAACAGAATATATGGATTCGCCAAGTTGCACATGCTCGTGGGGGATCCCCATGTGGTGAGCTGAGTCGCTCTTATGGTGCTGTCGGTTAGAGTCAAGGTCCGGTACTTCCAAGTGGGATGTCCGATATCTATGACAGATGGGGAGAGCTTAACCTTGGGTCGATCGTCAATATACCGATGAAATACTTCTTGAACAAGTCCTTGAGCTCGTCGGTACTCGGGTGATGACGGCCAGCTTGTTCCCTCGCCTCACAAGGTACGCACGTCGATCCAGGAACACAAACGACTCCCGTATTGGTTGACAGTCGTGACCTGTCCCTCGTCTTTGCATCAGGACAATGGGTGACCAAGGCATGTCCAGCCCCCTCCCATGTTAGTGTATTCACAAATAGACTTCAGCGACCAGGCAGGTCAGACGTGTCCCTCACTGAAACCATCGCTGTTCCAACTGAACATTCTGGGCATCCAATGTGGCCAGAATACCAATTGCATGGGTTCAAATGGTTCTCGAGTGCTACTGACAGCAACATATCCGTCGCACTGGCACGTACGGGGGACATCAAAGATGGCTCAAGATGGCTCGCGTTCGCTCTCACTTTTCCTAGTTCCCCTCCGCGTGCCGCTCATCCCACGACCTGGAGAACCTTCCCCATCTCCGATTAGCAACGGCGTCTACCTCACAGATTAAAGAACAAGATTGGGACGTGCACGGTACCCACTGCGCAAGTGTTCTGAAATCGTGCTTACTCAAAAGTCAGGCGAATCTCGAGCGGCAAGCAACTGCACTGGGAGAATGCAGTGCACGTAGCCCAATTGGCCTCCATTAGTCTCGTCTATCGTGCCTTGACTCACCTCCCCTTCGGCCACAACATGCACACTGACTTTCGTTCGAGTAGGGGACTAAGATACTCAATTCCTGTCGTCCAGAACTTGGGAGCGGATTGCCTGCAGCGTTGGAAGCCGTCAAGGCTGCATTTCAAACGATAGATGATAGTTACGGTCATCCAACGAAGATCTCGCCTCTACTACCCCGGCCTGGTCTGATGTTAGTAGATCACGCTGCGTCAGTGGCAATGCTTCTCAAACATGTAGTGTGGTCACGCAACATGAAGATATCAGATCTGGACGTAGATGCCGAAATATTCGCGCGT
>JBBPOF010000343.1:0-27824 GCA_038091315.1 Porphyrellus cyaneotinctus | reverse complement strand
ATTCCTTGTTTCTCTAGGTCCACTCCCAATGCAGTATGGTCCATTTCCTTTTGGTTGTGGTGATGCATCCTTGTTTCCTTTCTGACTTCTGGAGATGTATTACTTCTTTTTTTGTTATGGCTTACATAACTGTTCTCAGTTTGTCATGGACTATGGACAGCACCACTCCTAAATGGGATCTCTCATTCCCATTTGTTCCACCATTTCCCATAAATACTGTGCTACATGTATAGTAGATTCCCCATCTAGTTATACCTATACCAGGTTAGTTTCTAGTATCACTGAGCCCTGTCTAACTTCCACTGTTTGATGCATTGACAGTGAGACACTCTGGCATACATCACTATTTGCAAGTATGAGACATATTATCCACCATTGTTCCCAGCAATGGGCATGAGATTTGCTGGAGACTGGCCTCAGCATTAACAAAAGAACTAGATCTCCCCTTGTCCTTGCCATCACACAACACAACACCCACCCTTCACCATTCATGAAATCAACCTCAATTAATTTCTCATCAATTTCTCTAACACCAACAAGGAAGCTTCCACCTCTTCTCCCAGTCACCCTACACCTCATAGCAGATCTCCTTCTTCTTCATCCTCAAATGAGGAATTTCCTCCAACAAAAGAAGCAAGAGACACAACATTAAGCAGCTCTACCAAGCTTCTCCTAACATTCCAGTAGATCCCTCCCAGAATCTCTAGCTGTTGCCAGTACATCCTCCACTGTTACTCCCCATGCCCTTACACTCCTTGGAGAGGTTGCTGTATCTCTTTGTGAGTACCACCCTCTACCTTCAGTCCAGGCATCTCTGTCTAATGATGACTAGCTCCAATTTGATGAACCCATTGTTGTAGACACCCTTCTTCTCCAATTTGCACCTGCCACCATGTCTACTTCCTCTAACAAGCAGTCTCAGCTTAAAGCCAGATTGCCTGATGACTTCTCTGGGAAAGCTGAGGATGCCAATCACTGGCTCCTAGCAATGAACACCTATCTCACTATGAATATGGCCCACCACTCCAGTGATGCTGCCACCATTACCTTGCTTAACAAAATGAGCAAGGGGTGGGGCATATATAGCCTTCTCTGAGGGATGGCTAATGAAGCTGGCCAATGGCAACATCAACACAGCAGACAAAATGCTGGAGAAGTTGCTGGAGGACTTCAAGCTTGTTTTTGTCTCCAAGGACACCACTACAAGGGCCCAGATGGCCTTGTACAACATTTGCATGGAGGGAAAGCCCTTCCAAGGTGACTTCCATGCATTCTGCTCAGCTTTTGAGCTCAAGACAGGATGAAGTGGTGTCTCAGACCAGGATATCCTGAAGGACCTGGCCAAATGTGTAGTGATAGAGTCACCTGTGCAGAGTATGATAGTCTTGTTGGATGAATCTGCAATGGTTTTCAGATGGCTCAACAAAGCTGGTCAGTTCTATAATGCAGCTAACCAGTTAAAATTGCTTCAAAAGGGAGGGCCATACATCCCCTCTACTTCCTCCTCCTCTTCCTCTCACTCACATGATTCCATGGCAATGGACATTGATGCCATCAAGCTCTCCTCCACCAACTATGCCAAAAATATGCAAAGCAACAAATGCTTCATCTGTCACAAGATTGGGTGTAGTATGCAGAACCACCCCCAGAACCACAGAAACACTCCTTTCCGACCTTAAGGAACCCAACTCCATTCCCAAAATATTCATGCCACTAAAACCTCTGAGTCTCCACCACCCTGTTCTGCCAAAGAGGATCCAATTCAGGAGTATCTCCATACCCTGAAGATCAATTGTGCCTATGCTCTCAAAACCTTGAAGATTTGCTTCAACAAGAACATTGATGAGCACAGCAAATGTATCAATGTAGTTGAGGAGGAATGGATCTCTTCTGAGAAAGGACCCAATCAGATTTTTAAATAGAAGGAGTGAGTCAACATCACTGCCTTCCTATACTCTTGCTCCTATAATTGTATTCAATAAGAATGCTAGATCTTTGTACATCCCTCTATTTGTATTCATCAGACCTATAGGACAAACCATTGACACCACTGCTCTTCTCAACAGTGGCACTACTGGATGCTTTGTTGACAAGGACCTTGTCAAATGAATGAAGTGGCCAAAGACATGTATGGCACAACTCCTCAAAGCCTATAATGTGGATGGGACTACCAATACAAGTGGTCTTATGTATATGACATAAAGTATATCTCATAATCTGAGTCTCCAGAGTCAAAATTGTCAATGCTGAGGCTAGTCTCCAGTAGATCTCATGCCTGTTGCTAGAAACAATGGCAGACAATGGGTCTTATACTCACAACCCACAAAGTATGGAAGAAGGTCTTATGTTAATGCTAAGGCTAGTATCCAGCAGGTCCTGGTCTCATTGCTGGGAACAACAATTAGCAGTGGTCTCGTACCTGAAGACGTCAGCATATGGAGGGAAGTCTCACAGTAGATGCATCTAACTACAGAGGGTGGATCTCACTCAGATGGGGCCAAGTGGTACTAGATACTATCCTGATTTAGGTAGAACTAGATGGAGAACTATAGTACATGCAGCGCAGATATATAAAGGGGAGAGCAGAGTATGAAATGGAAATGAGAGAGCCCATTTTGGAAGGTGCTGTCTGTCCACGATGAATCAAGAAAGGTTAAGTAATCCATAATGAAAAGAGAAAGGACCATGACAAAAAGGAAATGGACACAACTCCAGAAGTCAGAAAAGGAAACAAGGTTGCATTACCACAACCAAAAGGGAATGGACCATACCACTTTGGGAATGGATCTAGGTGAAACAGGAATGGAGGTTGACATAATAGGGGATGGACCAAGGGTTCAGATCCATACACTGTCTAGAGAGGAAATGGTGGAAACTAAATGAAGTCTGGAAAATGAATGGGCATGTCTTCAGGATCTGTTAGGGTTGGGGTGGATAGGGGTAGTGTGGATGGTGCAAATGAAGGGAAAATTGTAACATCTTACTCAGATGGAGCTAAGTGGGACTAGAAACTAACCTGGTATAATTAGAACTAGATGGGGAACTACTGTACATGCAGTGCAGTATTTATGGAATATGGGTGAACAAATGACAATAAAAGATCCCATTCAGGAGTGGTGCTGTCTGCAGTCCAGAATTAAAAGAGAAAGGTTATGTAACTGCAAACACAAAGGGAATGGATGCATCTCCAGAAGTCAGAAAAGAAACAAGAATGTGTCACCACAACCAAAATGGAATGGACCATACCAGATTGGGAACAGTCCTAGAGGAACAGAGAATGGATGTTAACATGATGGGGAATGGACTGAGGGTTCAGATCCATTCTTTGCCTGGAGAGGAAATAGTGGAAACTGAATGAAGTCTGGAAATGAAAGGGCACATCATTGGCATCTATAGGGGTTGGGGCAGATAGGGGTAACACAGATGGGGCAAACAAGGGGAAAATTGTAACAGAAATGACCTGGACATTCATGGTGTTGAACTTCAGTTCATGTTATGATACAATATATGTGCATCTCTGTTTTCCTTATTTCCTCACGTTTCTCTGTGTTCGCCCTCCCTGGAATACTAACACCAGGTCGAGATGACTTTCTCCTTCTCTTTAACCCGGATGGCTTTAGTGTTATTGCATTACCTTGAATGCACTCCCTATGCCATTCTTTCTATCTATTGCCGGTAGGGGACATGCACTTATGCCCGGTTTGTCTATCCATGGACAGCCTTCTCCTCTAAGCAGTTCTCTCGCACTGCTTACGTTTTCCCTAACAACCATCGTGACTCATTCATGACTCAGTCATTCTATTGCTTCTATGATGTTCTATGGATTAATCATCCACAGTAGCTCACTAAGTACTTATACCAGTCTGCCTGTATCTCTTTTCCTCATTCTTGATCTGTGCAATACAACATTGTTGTACGTTCTCAAGTCTCCCTCGACCTCAGTCTTGTTTGACTTGAGGAACTCTTGACCTTGACCCCTTGACTTGACTCTTGTCATAGCTTTGTTCTATCGAGGATGTTGTGTCTCTTCGTGAGTACCTCCCTCGAGACAAACAGAGTACGCTCGACGTACAGCATACATTTTGCATAACAAAAGATCAAGAATCTCCCTTCGTCCCTCCTATCTAGGAGAAGGACCGACCCACTGTTGTCACCACGACATCCAGACCTTCTCGTCGAAGGTACCAAGTACCACAGGACTCTGACAACAACAACGAGTCGTTGTACTCTGAAACCACTGTATCCAGGACCTCTCAGGCTGTGACGCCCTTTGTACCCACTGTACCCCCTGCATCCAGAATAACCCCAGCATGCATGTCTAACCCCTCCGAACTCAAGGCCACCCTCCCTGCAGATTTCTCTGGGGAACCTTCAGACGCCATGAGATGGATCAAGGCCATGAAGGCCCACTTTGCCATCAACTCCAAGTTATATTCATCAGATGAAACCCAGGTCATGACCACTCTCAACAAGATGAGCAAGGGATGAGGAGTCTCTTTCTCAGATATGTGGTATGACAAAATGGCCGATACCAATGCCCCCATCTCCAATAAAACCTTTGACAAACTCATATTGGACTTCGAATCCACCTTCTTTCCCTTTGATATCAAAGCAGTCGCTCGACATGACCTCACTAAACTGGTCCAGAAATCGTTCAAACTTCCAAACAGAACTATGGATGATGGATTTCAGAAGTACATCACCAACTTCCAAAACCTCGCTGCTAAGGCAGGAATCACCAATCCCATCACACTCATCGACCAATTCTCCCTTGGCATCGATCAACAGATTGCCACCATGATCTTGTCCATGGCTGCCATCCCCACCACTTTACCCAAATGGATTGAGCAAGCCAAGGTTTTCCATGTGCAGAAGATGCACATCGCTACCCTAAGAGGTCATCATGGAACCCCCTCACTTCTAAACTCTTGTACCACCAGAGACTCTGATACCATGGATGTTGACGCAGTAACCCTGTGAAAACTTACCCCTGCAGAATGTGCTAAATGCTTCAAAGATAGCCTTTGCTTCCGCTGCAGAAAACCCGGACACAATGCTATCCAATGTCGTTCTCAGAGAACCTCTCAATCATCGACCCCTCATCCCCAGAAGGTTCAAAACGCAGAAGCCGCCGCTACCAATGACGCCCCCCTATCGAACTCCACCATTGCTCCTCCCTCTGCACTAGAACAGTATGTCCAAACCTTGAAGACCCAAGGAAAGGACGAAACCGAAGTCCTTCAAACCCTGAAGCTCTGCTATGACGACCCAGTGGAAGAAGTAGCTGTAACCAATCTCGAAGCAGAGGATTTTTAAATCAGGAAGATGTTTCGATGTCCTCTTCCCATGATATCACCCATGTACTAGTAGCCTTGCTGAAACAAAGAACTCTTCGCATTCCTATCAAACTCCGAGCTAGTACAAAAATCGTCGAAACCACTGCTCTCATTGACTGCGGGGCAACCGGAAACTTCATTGATACTGGACTCCGTTGTGAAGCCAACTTTCCCCTCATTCATCTTCCCAAACCTACCTTGGCAATAAACGTTGACAGAACCACCAATGCAAAAGGAACTATATGTTGGAAGGCCCATACTTCTTTTCAACACAACTCCTTCTCTGATGATATAGACCTCATGGTACTCAGCCTTGGGAAAAGACAGATCATTCTGGGAATGCCTTGGCTTCGAAAGTGGAACCCCCACATCAACTGGAATGCTCATACCCTCGACATCCCTTGACCACTGTCCCCAGCATCTGATGATCCACACATCCCACAAAGATACCTCCTTCAGTGGCTTGGTCTAGAAGCTGACCGAAAGATATTGCAACGACTTCGAAAGCGAGAACAGTGGCACAATGGTGAAACGATCAACAAGATCACCATCTCTACCCAAATTGCTCAAACTGAGAAACCAATGGAACAACCGGTTCTGAATTGGTGCCAGGACTTCGCTGACGTCTTCTCGGAAAAGATGCATACCAAGTTACCACCCCATAGACCCTTCGACCACACCATTGATCTCCTCCCTACATTTACCCCGAAGATAGCTAAGATATACCCCTTAAATCCTGCCAAACTTTCTGCTTGCGAGGCATTCATCAAGGAACATTTAGCAACCAGATGTATCATCCCCTCCAAATCCCCTCAAGCATCCCCATTCTTTTTCGTACCCAAAAAAGATGGAACCCTTCGTCCTTGCCAAGATTATCGGCATTTGAACCTTCATACTCGATGCTTCGGATATCCTTTACCACTCATCCCGGAACTCATTGATGACATGAAAGACGCCAACTTCTTCACCAAGTTCAACATCCAATGGGGATATAACAACATCCAGATTCGAGAAGAAGACCAATGGAAAGCTGCATTCATCACACCCCTCGGGTTGTTCGAACCCACCGTCATGTTTTTCGGATTCTGCAACGCTCCAGTGACCTTGCAATCCTTCATGAATCACATCTTTGCAGACATGATTGCAGAACGTTGGCTCAAAATCTATATGGATGATCTAGGAATCTGCACCCAAGGCACCCTCTCTCTTCACCATGAATGAACACGTCATGTCCTCCTCCATCTACGCGAACACAATCTATCTTTAAAAATCTCCAAATGTACCTTTGATGTCCCAACAATGGAGTATCTTGGGATGGTCATCAGGCAAGGACAGGTCACAATGGACACAAAGAAACTCAATGCCATTCATGCCTGGAAACCTCCCACTTCCGTCAAAGGAATACGATCCTTCACTGGATTCGCCAACTTCTATTGCAAATTCATTCCCAATTTCTCCAACATTGTCGCTCCTCTGAATCTGTTAACCCAGAAAGATGAGCCTTGGGCTTGGACCCCGCTCCAACAGAAAGTGTTTGACACCCTCAAATCCATTTTCTCCTCTGCCCCTGTCCTTTGTATCTCCGATATTTCACGACCCTTTTCACTCATGACTGACGCTTCCCTTTTGGCTGCTGGTGCCATACTCATGCAAGATGACACCAACGGTGACCCTCATCCCTGTGCTTACTCCTTGAAAACCTTCACCCCTGCAGAACGAAATTATGACATCTACGACCGGGAACTCCTTGCTGTTATCCTTGCTCTTTCTGAATGGCAACATTACCTTCAGGGAACTAGCCATCCGATCACCATCATCACAGATCACAAAAATCTTTCCTATATCAAAGACCCTCGCAAGCTCTCTCATCGTCAGGCTTGATGGGCTTTGTTTCTCCAAGATTTTGACATTGTCTGGAAGGTGACACCTGGATCTAAGATGGCTCCTGCAGATGCTCTCTCTCAATGGGATCATCTGGATACTACTGCCGATAACACAGACGCTTCCATTTGCCCAGATCCCATGGTCATCAACGCTCTTGACACTACTCTCACCCACAAGATCTCTTCCTCCTCTGCCTCTGACCCCCTTGTATTACGCACCATCGCCAACCTCCAACAAGGTTCACCATTGTTCCCCCGCTCGACCCTTGCTGATTGGACCCTCGACAACAGCCACCTCTATTTCAAAGGTCGTATGTACATACCTCCATCCTCTTGCCACTCTATTGTCTACGCCTTGCACTCCTCTCCTTCTACAGGTCACATGGGTCGTTTTCGCACCAAGGCTATTGTCAAACGTGACTTCTGGTGGCCTGGGTTGTCCTCCTTTGTCAATGCTTTTGTATCCAGTTGTGCTATCTGCCAGCAGAACAAAGTTAATACTCACCCGACTCGCCCCCCTCTGACTCCGATCCCCTCCACATCCTCCCTTCCATTTCGACAACTCTCTGTTGATCTCATCACCGATCTTCCCCTCTCTGCCAGCTCTGACTCTCTGATGGTCGTGGTTGACCACAGCCTTATGAAGGGGGTAATTCTGTGCCCTTGTACTAAAACTATTGATGCCGCTGGAGTCGCCAAACTGTTCTTTGAACATGTTTACAAACAGTTCGGGTTATACGACTCTATCATCTTGGATAGAGGCCCTCAATTTGCCTCCACTTTCACACTGGAACTGGCCAGACTCCTCAACTATGATATCCGCCTTTCCACCGTCTATCACCCTCAGACTGATGGCCAGACCAAACAAGCTAATCAGGAAATTGAAACCTACCTCTGTATCATCTGTTCCAACAACCCCTGAAGATGGACAGAGTACATCACCACTGCCGAATTCCACCACAACTCCGCTCCACACAGCTCTACCAAAGCCTCCCCTTTTTCCCTGCTTCTCGGATATGAACCCCAGTCATATCCCCCCCTGGGCAAGACCTTTCTTCCCGCTCTCAAAAACCAACTCTCCCTACTTGAAGAAGCCCGAAAAGAAGCTCTTGTTACGATACAATATATGTGCACCTCCGTTTTCCTTATTTTCTCACGTTTCTCTGCATTTGCCCTCCCTGGAATACTAACACCAGGTCGAGATGACTTTCTCCTTCTCTTTAACCTGGATGGCTTTAGCATTATTGCATTACCTTGAATGCACTCCCCACGCTGTTCTTTCTATCTATTGCTGGTAGGGGACACGCACTTACGCCTGGTTTGTCTATCCATGGACAGCCTTCTCCTCTAAGCAGTTCTCTCGCACTGCTTACGTTTTCCCTAACAACCATCATGACTCATTCATGACTCAGTCGTTCTATTGCTTCTATGATGTTCTATGGATTAGTCATCCGCAGTAGCTCACTAAGTACTTATACCGGTCTGCCTGTATCTCTTTTCCTCATTCTTGATCTGCACAATACAATGTTGTTGTACGTTCTCAAGTCTCCCTCAACCTCAGTCTCGTTTGATGTGAGGAACTCTTGACCTTGACCCCTTGACTTGACTCTTGTTGTAGCTTTGTTCTATCGAGGATGTTGTATCTCTTTGTGAGTACCTCCCTCGAGACAAACAGAGTATGCTTGACATACAGTGTATGTTTCGCGTAACAGCTCTGGCAGCACATGAAACCACTAGACGGATCATGACAGAACATTCCACCTAGAAATTCTCCCCCTGGAAAGTAGGTGATAAGGTTTGGCTAGAAGCCTCTAATCTACACCTCCACTACCTTTCATGGAAACTCGCCCCAAAACGCCATGGACCCTTTGAGATATCTCAGGTCCTATCACTGCTCACTTACCAGTTATGCCTACTGCCCACATGGAAAATCCATGATGTGTTCCATGCCAACCTCTTATCTTCTTATCGCGAAACCGTCACACATGGTCCCAACTTCTCTTGACCCCCTCCTGACTTAATTGACACTGAAGAAGAATACAAAGTTGATCGGATCATTAGTCATAGAGGCAACGCTGGAAAACGCTGGTACCTAACCACATGGAAAGGTTATCCGTCTTCAGAAAACACATGGGAACCCAAAATCAATCTCCACCATGCCCCTGAGATACTCAAGGCTTATAAGGAGAGTCATTGTTTAAACTAAATCCCCAGGAAGTGGCATCTCTTAGTGAGTACCCCCCTGCGAATGTTCCACTTCTCCATCGAAGCCATCATCTTTGACTTCTCCGAATATGTCTTTCCTATCTTCGTCTCGTTCCTCCTCTTCTCTATTCTCCTCTCCAACTACCTCCCTGTTGCGTTCTCGTCCTGTTTGTCCATCTTGTTTACCTCTACATTTTATTCTCATTCTTTACACCACATATCTGCCATGCCCTCGAGGATCTCTATCTGTTTGAAGAAGAAGTCATCATCCAGGAGCTCATCAAACTTTTCCATGAGACCCTGACAGTTGAACGATACCATCGTCTAGCCAACCCTTCTGATCCCCCTTCGGACTTCAGTATTCCTTTGCATCTTCATATATCTGCCCTTCCTCATTGTATTCTCACTATCCTTCACCTGTATGGATTCCACTCATTTGTCGAATGATTACCCACCACTGTGATCTATCCTACATTCCAACGAATTTACTTATCCATGTCCATGGGAGAACGAGACAGATACATGGAGGCTACCGATTTTCTCCCTCCTTGATCCCCATCTACGTTACCCGTTCCTCCTCCCAGACTCCAAGGAGAAACCTTCATGCCTGCCACCCCCACTCTCACATCCTGCATCTCTTCTCGTCCCTGCTCCCCCATGACCTTACTATCCGAAACCTCTACCGCAATCGAACCGTCCACCCCCACCTCTTCTGTCGAACGACCTCTCACTCTGGTGGCTATTTGTTTCCCACATGACCCCGATATGGCTGGCCGACAACTCGATGAAGACGCTCAACGCATTTTCAGATCATATTACACTTGAAATGCTTCTGGCAACAACGTTCTTTCAGCGGCTACCCATGTTCTTCCGAACGTATTCCCTCCTACCCCCGCTGTAGCCTCCATCCAGTGTTTTCATTGTCACGGTCTTGGGCACTTGCGAGATGACTGCCCCCAATACACCTGTCCCAAATGTCATTGTGCTGCCCCCGGTCATCCGACACGTTTGTGTCTCACCACCCGATGTAGCATTTGCCTTCGATGGGGACATGGATCCCAGTTTTGTCCTGGAGTACCTTGCTCCGCTTGTGCTGCATTCAGGCACCAAGAGGTTGATTGTCCTTTTACAGTCCTTACTCCCGAGCAGGCTGCGACCATCTTCTCCCCAGGCGCTCTCCAACGAGAACCCCCTCCTCCTGATGCATAGGAGCAGTATGTTACTTGAGCCTGGGGCTCCAGTGTATGAAGAGGGTAATGTTATGATACAATATATGTGTGCCTCTGTTTTCCTTCTTTCCTCATGTTTCTCTGCATTCACTCTCCCTGGAATATTAACACCAGGTCAAGATGACTTTCTCCTTCTCTTCAACCCAGACGGCTTTAGCGTTATTGCATTACCTTGAATGCACTCCCCACACTGTTCTTTCCCTCTATTGCCGGTAGGGGACATGCACTTACGTCTGGTTCACTTATCTATGGACAGCCTTCTCCTCTAAGCAGTTCTCTCGCACTGCTTATGTTTTCCCTAACAACCATCGTGACTCATTCATGACTCAGTCGTTCTATTGCTTCTATGATGTTCTATGGATTAGTCATCCGCAGTAGTTCACTAAGTAATTATACCAATCTGCCTGTATCTTGTTTCCTCATTCTTGATCTGTGCAATACAACATTGTTGTATGTTTTCAAGTCTCCCTCGACCTCAGTCTCATTCGACTTGAGGAACTCTTGACCTTGACCCCTTGACTTGACTCTTGTTGTAGCTTTGTTCTATCGAGGATGTTGTGCCTCTTCGTGAGTACCTCCCTCGAGACAAACAGAGAGCACCCAACATACAGCGTACGTTTCGCGTAACATCCTCTCTCAGCTTGATTCTGGTCACTCCCTCTGCTCTATTGCATCCAGTACTGGTGTGGGCATTGCCACCATATCCAGGCCTTGTTCTAAGGAGCGTTCTGACCTCCAAAAGTCTGTTGGAGGTCATCTATCCAAGCTTTCCTCCACCAATATTCGCCATGCTCTTCATCTTATCTCATCTCAGAAGGCTGAGAATGCTGTCCAAGTGACCAAAGCACTCTCAGCCATCACCAACCAGCCTCTCCATCCCAATACCATCCGCCTCCACTTGAAAAAGTCTGGGATGAAAGCTGTAGTCAAGTCCAAATGCCCTCTACTCTCTGCTAGGCATCGTAAAAATCACATGGACTTTGCCATTGCTCATATCTACTGGTGAAGTTAGTGCTTGTCAAAGTAAGTGCTAGAGTTGCCAAATTCACCATGGTACTGATTACTTGAAGCTTTGTAAGCTCGTGTTCAAGATCATCAATTTGTTCACCAAGCTTCTGCCAGCTTGGAAGGAAATCTTGAAGGAATTGGATGAAGTTGTTATCCTCTTGCTGCAAGATGTGGTGCATTTTGACTTTCAACCTATTGAGGTATCTGCTGAGTCATTGAACAGTGATCAATATGATGAACCAGCACTAAGACCTTAAACTGAGGAAGTCTGAGTTGAAAAATGAGGAATGGAAGCTCATGCAGCAGCTTCATGATGTCTTGAAGGTATGAAACAGCATGTTGACAAAACATAAACAACACTCACACACAGCACACTCAGATCCTCAAGCATGCAACATTGTTCTTCTCAAGGGACTTTTCCAACCTTCCAACTATCATTTCTATCATGGACCATATAGACCAGGTCCTCACTACTGTGTCAGTTGACAAGAAGACATTCACTCCCACCATCCATGCCACACTCAGAACAGCAAGGCATACACTCAACTGCTATTATCAACTGACCGATGATTCTGATGTTTACTGTATCGCAATGGGTAAGAAGCTTCTAATTTCTAATGTTGTATGCTAAATACAATCAGTTCTTCATCCCCACCATAGACTCTCATACTTCAAGCTAGCCAAATGGAAAAACAAGTGGATTGACACAGCAGAGCAGCTAGTATGTGAAGAGTTTGAATCATACACTGCACATTTCAGTGATGAACATGACAAGTCTCAAGATGATCCAGACTGTCCTCAGCTGAAGACAGAGGTGAGTGATTGCCATGTATACACATGTTTTACTGACCACCTTTACTGACAGGATGACAACTTCTTTGACTACTTACCAGCACTTGCACAACCCAAATCTACTGATTTAGGTTCTGAACTCAAACATCATCTCTGCACAGATGTTGAATATATCACTGATGCTCTCAAGTGGTGGTACGAGCGTCATGTCTCATATCCAGCCTTGCATTGAATGGCCCTCAACTATCTCACAATACTAGGTGAGCAGTATCTACTCAACATGAATTGACTACTAATCAATCTGTTCTAGCAATAATGTGACTAATAGAGAACTACCCTTCACAACTACATGTCTATGGACTGATCTCCAACAGTTCATTCTCAGCACATCATTGTGTAGCCTGCTATGCATGTGTCAGCATTTCCATTTCCTCATGTCCTCTCAACATGTACTCAGCTGCTCATGACCCTCTCTCACCAGCAAAGTCACTCATGTGCCTGTGGCGATTTGTTCCTCCTTGTCAGTCTTGACTGGTTGTCTTCCTCACTAGTTGCTAACATTTGTTCCCAGGTCAAAAATCATCTTTACCACATTTCTTTAAGTGTAAGTCCATCAAAAGCATTGCAGCATTGGTGAGGGGTGTTAATACAGAGACTAGTATCCAGTGTGGGTCCTGGTCTCATTGCTGGGAACAATGACGAGCAGGTCTCATACTACGATGGCATTGAAGTATGGAGGAAAGTCTTGCAGTAGACATGTCTAACTGCAGCAGGAGGGTCTCACTCAGATGGGGCTGAGTGGTACTAGAAACTAGGCTGTATAGTGTAGAACTAGATGGGGAACTATAGTACATGCAGTGAGGTATATATAGGGAAGAGTGGAGTATGAAATGGAAACAAGAGGTCCCATTTTGGAAGGTGCTGTCTGACCATGATGAATTGAGAAAGGTTATGTAAGCCACAACAAAAGAGAAAGGACCATGACAAAAAGGGAGTCGACACAGCTCCAGAAGTCAGAGAGGAAATAAGGCTGCATCACCATGACTGAAAGAAGATGGACCATACCACTTTGGGAATGGACCTAGACAAAAAGGGAATGAACATTAATATAATAGGGAATGGGCCATGTGTGCGGATCCATGCACTGTCTAGAGAGGAAACAGTGAAAACTGAATGAAGTCTGAAAAAGAAAAGAGCATGTCCTCGGGATCTATAAGGGGTGGGGTGGATAGAGGCAATGTGAATGGGGCGAATGAAGGGAAAATTGTAACAAGGGGATTGTCTGAATCCAACACATTCATTCCTGAGGACATCAAGAGCAAGGATATTCTTCTGAATGTTCTACAATGTGGCATATGTCTGCCACATTGTGCATTTGGTTGTGCTTCAGTCATTTTCTGATGACAAACAGTAGTCACCTCCCCTTGAGACAGCCTTGCCTTATCAGCATATAGCACCCAAGCATCTGATGAGCATCAACAATGACCAGATATGCATGTGGATGGTGTCTGGATCAACTGGGTGAGCTGGTTCAATCTGTAACAGCACAGATTTGAGAGTCATTCATGCTTACAATGTAGTATTGTGCAAAGCTGTAACCATGCTTGCTTACCTGTTCCAGACAATTAGTATACATATGTACCATCTGAGATACTGAGTGCTAATTACTCAGTATCACAGCATTTTGAAGTATCTATTAGGTAATGGTTGGACTGACCCTTACAGGAACCCATTGACCTGAAGCCACTCAATCTGACACAAGGTACATGTAAAGGTTAGCTTGAATTTGCACATAATATTGACCATCATCAGCACTGGGGTTTGAATTATGATGCCAGCCTATAAGACAATGAACAAATGCTCAAGGTTCTTGAACCATGACCTGACTCAATGCCTGACTTTCAAGGTAAATTTACATTTCATGACTATTCTACTATCTCAGGTCTGAGTCACATCAGGCAAGCCATCTCATTGAGTTGCAGCCCAACACTTTTGTCCAGTGGACAATGCATTCTATGGCCAAATCTGATGATAGCAGTGGCACACACATTCACAATAATAGGCATATCAGAGTCCTTTTTCCAAGATTAGGCTGTAGTTCATCAACTGTTCTGCATTTGGGCTTGATGACTTGGTCCTCCACACCCTTGTTTCATAGGGCAATCACTATTTGTTAAACCCTCATTCCAATCTCAAGTTTGCCTTGACCTCATTGCATTTGTGCTGCCAATCAGAGTTTTCAGACACCCTCAACCTTGTTGCCAATATATTGACTGTCCAAAATGACTCCATTTGTGTTGAAGGGAGTCATGGATAATGATCAGTGAACCTAGGGTTTTGGTGGTGTGACAGGTGTTGAAACTTTCTTCTGACAACTCAGACCTTGCTGTTGAGTTCAATTCTAACCATAAGTGTGCACATTTTTATGATATTCTTGCTTCCAATGTGGCTGCCAGTGTGTGGCACCACTTTCTTCTAGAGGCCAGCTGATGATCTATATAAACAACCATCAAGATATATAGAAAGAAGATCCATTGTTAACACTGAGGCTAGTCTTCAGTGGATCTTATGCTTGTTGCTGGGAACAATGACAGACAATGGTCTCATACCCAAAGATGTCAGTGTATAGAAGGAGGTCTCACAGTAGATGTGTCTAACTGCAGAAGATGGGTCTCACTCAGACAGGGCCAAGTGGTGATAGAAACTAGGCTGAATAGCAAAGAACTAGATAAGGAACTATAGTACATGCAGTGAGGTATATATAGGGAAGAGTGGAGTATGAAATGGGAATGAGAGATCTCATTTATATAGAAGTGGGGTTGTCTGTGAACCAAGATGAAATGAGAATGGTAATGTAAGCCATGACAAAAAGGAAAAGGACACATCTCCAGAAGTCAGAAAGGAAACAAGAATGCATCACCATAACTAAAAAGGAATGGACTATACCACCTTGAGAATGGACCTAAAGGAAAAGGAAAAGGATGTTGACATAACTGGGAATGGGTTGAGGGTTTGGATCCATACACCATCTAAAGAGAAAATGGTGGAAACTGAATGAAGTCTGGAAATGAAAAGGCATTTCATCATCATCTATAGGAGTTGAGGTGGATAGGGGTAACATGGATGGGTGTCATATCCCATGTTTTGGGTTCAACCTCATACTCCACCTCTGATGCTTCCAATCCTTTTCCAGGTCACTCCTGTTAACTCCACCAACCACTATGTCAACTCCTGTCACATACCGCACTTTCTGCACTTCCAGCACACTCCTGCACCTCTGGGTTTCAATCTACCCTTTCCATCTTCTCTGAATATGACTCCCTCTCTATGACTCTCCTCTTACTCATTTTCTCTGACACCACCATTGCTAATCAGTTTAACCTGTGTCTCACTTAGAAGCACGGCTCCAGGTATTTGTACATCCATCACAGCTCCAGCACACTTACTATTACTTAGTCAGTTGGATCTGTCACCTCCATATATAAACTCATAGAGTATAGTGTCATACTCTAGTTCGAATATTGACTTGAATACCCCATGAACCATTGACCTCTCCCAACTCCTCAGTCACTACCTTTGGCTCCCCCATTGTTAACTCCATCCCTCATCAAATACAAGGACACAATTCACACAAGGGCACAGCACTCTGACCTGAGTCACTGAAGCTGCAGTCCCTAACCCATCCAGTCAAGTCCACCATGACCTCCACTTATGTCCACAGGACATTTGTCCTCTGACATTTCTATCTGTCCTCATCCCCTACTTTGTCCACTAATGAACTTCATCATCCACTTCCAGACTTTGTTGTTCACCTCTGGACCTTGTTCTCCATTACCAGACTTGGTCAACCCCTAAGCATACTTGCACTCTGATGTCAATACAGAGCATAGGACTCTGTAGAAATCATGGTTCTAATAATGGGGCAAATGAAGGAAAAATTATAACATTTATGGTGACACTGTTAATGCAGAGACTAGTATCCAGTGTGGTCCTGGTCTCATTGCTGGGAACAACAATGAGCAGATCTCATATAACAACAGCATCAAAGTACAGAGGGAAGTCTCGCAGTAGATGTGTCTAAGATCTAGATGAACAACCATCAAAAGATACAGAAAGAAGATCCATTGTTAACACTAAGGCTAGTCTTCAGTGGATCTCATGCTTGTTGCTGGGAACAATGACAGACAATGGTCTCATATCCAAAGATGTCAGTGTATGGAAGGAGGTCTCACAGTAGATGTGTCTAACTGCAGAAGATGTGTCTCACTCAGATGGGGCTGAGTGGTACTAGAAACTAGGCTGTATAGTGTAGAACTAGATGGGGAACTATAGTACATGCAGCAAGGTATATATAGGGAAGAGTGGAGTATGAAATGGGAATGAGAGATCTCATTTTGGGAGGTGCTGTCCATCCATGATGAATCAAGAAAGGTTAAGTAAGCCATAACAAAAAGAGAAAGGACCATGACAAAAAGGGAATGGACACAGCTCCAGAAGTCAGAAAGGAAATAAGGCTGTGTCACCATGACTGAAAGAAGATGGACCATCCACTTTGGAAGTGGACCTAGATGAAAAGTGAATGGACATTAACATAATAGGGAATGGGTTGCATGTGCAGATCCATGCACCATCTAAAGAGGAAATGGTGGAAACTGAATGAACTCTGGAAAATGAAAGAGAAAGTCTTCGGAATCTATAAGGGATGGGGTGGATAGGGGTAATGTGGATGGAGCGAATGAAGGGAAAATTGTAACATTACCCCCTTCATACTCCTGAGGTACCACCTCAGAATGCCCCAGAGCTTCTGCTATCATCACTATCTCCTCCTGAGAGAAGTCCAGTAGGAGTGAACCATCTGCAAGGAGCAGAGAAGGGACAAGCCTGTTCAGGTTCATCACACTTATAGAGGGAGTGGCCAATGGTACTGCAGTTAGGGCAGCGTTGCATAAAGCAACAGTGCTACACATGTCCAGGGGCAAAGACTGCAAAGAGGGGACATTGGTATTGGGGGCAGTTGGGATGGATGTGGGTAGTGGACTGACAACTGTAACACAGTCGTCGAGGAGGTGGGACAGAGAGTCCATTGGAAATGGGGTCTGAGGGGATGGGTGTGCCAGGGGTGGTTGGGAGAGGGGTTCCTGTGTAAGCACTAGGAGGCCTTCCATCACCAATAGTTCCCACAAGGGGTCCATGGTCGTGAGATCCAGCCCTGAAAATGAAGATAGTGGCATGTTGACAGTGAAGGGGATGGACAGTTGGATCACTGGGTGGAGTGGGAGGGGGTATTACAAAACAGAGTGGGAAACTAGTCCCATCTCCATAAAGGAATGATGGATCAAAGATCCTGATTGTCCATGAGGTCTTCCTCAGCTAGTTGAGCCTGTTCCTCCTGACCTCGGTCATGAGGATCCCAGGATTGGGTGCCACCCCAAGCATTGGTCTCATTGAATTTGTACATAGAAGTCCGATAGGACTGGAGGTGGCCAAGTGCCCACTTGAATCAGATCCCACCAATCACCATAATGGAGACAATGGGGCAATTAAGCAAATGAAACATATGAAAGAGTACATAGGTGATGGTAAGGGCAAGGATGGCAATGAGGTCAGCGTGACCTAGAGAGATGGAACATGAAAGCTGCATAGTGGGCGGAATGGTGTTGAGCAAAGAAGAATGGCTCAGTTGGGGAAATTAGAAGGGAAGCAAGCCTTATAAGCTGCAAGTGTGGTCTGTGCATGTATTATGTTGGCTTTGGGTTCCCAGGTGTTTTCAGCCGAAGAGTAGCCTTTCCAAGAGATTAGGAACTGTCAGCAGTGAGCAGACCCTCAGTAAGTGAGGATCTGATCAATTTCGTATTCCTCTTCTCCAGCGATCAGATCAGGAGGAGAGTTATGGAAGTTGGGGCCATGCTCCATAGTTTTCCTGTAAGGGGAAAGAAGGAAAGTGTGGAAGATGTTGTGTATCTTCCACATTAGGGGAAGTTTTAGCCAATAGGCAGTGTGGGAGATCACCTGAGTTATCTCAAAGGGACCTGTCTGCTTTTGGGCAAGCTTCTTAGAGGGAAGTCACAGTCGAAGGTTCTTGGATTCCAACCAAACTTTATTGCCAAGTTTCCAAGGCTCAAAGTTGAAGGATATTTGTTCTCTCATGAGCTGTTGTGCTTGCTCATGAGTGGTGTGAACTTCTTTCCGAGCCTCATGAAGGGAGTGGAGCCATTGTTCAAGGGTGGGAAGGAAGGTTTTTCCAAGGGGAGGATAGGCTCAGGGTTCATAGCCCATCATGAGAGAGAATGGAGTTTGTCTGGTTACCCAGTGTACTGTGGAGTTATGGGAGAATTCTGCAGTGGGGAGGAGTGATTTGCATTTTGAAAGGTTACCTGTACAAAATATGCGGAGGTAGGTTTCAAGTTCCTGGTTTACGTGCTCAGTTTCTCCATCCATCTGAGGGTGATAGGCAGTGGAGAGGGCAAGGTCATATTGCAGGAGGCAGGAGAGTTCACGAGCAAAGGCAGAGGTGAACTGGGGACCATGGTCCAAGATGAGTTTGTCATGAAGGCCAAATCAGGGGAAGACATGTTTGAAGAAGAGTAAAGTGACACTGGTGGTGTCAATCATATTGTGGCAAGGGAGGAAAATTACCCCCTTCATAAGACCATGGTCTACCACAACCATGACAGAGTCAAAAGCAGCGGAAAGTGGGAGATCTGTGATGAGATCCACAGAGAGGTGCTGGAAAGGGCCCATGGCAGTGACTGGGAGAGGGGTGAGACCAGGAACTGTGGGATGGGTGTTCACCTTATTGGCTTGGCAAACTGTACATCTGGCAATGAAGCGGCGGAGGAAAGAAGTGAGGCCTGGTCACCAGTAGTCACATTGGACACAATGAACCATGTGGAAATAGCCCTCATGCCTCCCAGTGGGAGAGGAATGCAGGGAAGCAACAAGGTCATGATGGGCAGATTCCAGGACATAGAGGCAGTCCTTAAAGTAAAGATGACCATCCAGGAAGGTCCAGTCCACTTTGACAGTGTGGGGGAGGAATGGAGCCTCAGAGGCTAAGGTGGCAAGCATGTTGATGATGAGGGGGTCAGACAGGGTGGAATCAGTGATCTTGGTCACCAATTCAGTGTTGAGCACACAA
The DNA here is from genome assembly GCA_038091315.1 of Porphyrellus cyaneotinctus. Taxonomy (NCBI): domain Eukaryota; kingdom Fungi; phylum Basidiomycota; class Agaricomycetes; order Boletales; family Boletaceae; genus Porphyrellus; species Porphyrellus cyaneotinctus. The sequence goes on along the minus strand of JBBPOF010000343.1, from coordinate 8,233 downwards.
ACAAAAGCATCAGGTGGGAGCAGTGTTACTTCTGCATTGTCCAAGGTGGTATCCACCTTGGCCATCCATGAGAGCACATCTGCAGGGTGCATTTGCAAGCCAGGATGATAGTCCCAGCAAAGGTCAAAGTCCTGGATGAAAAGCATCCAATGGGCTTGGCAACGGGAGAGCTTATGGGGTGCCTTGAAGTAGGTGAGGTTCTTGTGGTCAGTAAGAATCATCACCAGGTGATAGGTACCAGTGAGGTAGTGTTGCCACTCCTCAAGGGCAAGGATGATGGTGAGAAGTTCATGATCATAGATATTGTAGTTTTGTTCAGTGGAACCAAAGGTATGAGAGTAATAGGTACATGGGTGAAGGTTGCCATTAGAGTCCTGTTGCATGAGGACGGCCCCTGCTACAAGGAGGGAGGTGTTGGTTATGACAAAGAAAAGTTGTTGGACATCAGGGAAGCAGAGGATAGGCTTCCACAGGAAACACTTTTGGAGGCGGCAGAAGATGGTCTCCTTGAGCAATTCCCAGTCCCACATGACTTTTTTGCTGGTGAGAGCATTGAGGAGGTGGGTGATGGTCACAAAGTCCAGAATGAACTTTCAGTAGAAGTTGCAAAAGCCCAGGAAGGAGCATACTGCTTTGACATTGAGAGAGGGAGCCTAATTGCAGATAGTGGCCAGTTTGACTGGGTCCATAGCAACCTCCCCTTTGCAAATGATCATTCTGAGGTATTCTACCTTGCGGATGCTGAAGAAACACTTAGAAAGCTTGAGCCCAAGTCCATGCTCCTGGAGTTGCTCTAGAACCAGTTTGGTGCAAGCCTCATTGGTAGCGAGATTGCAGGAATGTATCAGGAGGTCATCCATGTAAATGACCAGCCATCCCTCAGCAATATAATCACCAAAGATGTGGTCTATGAGGGCCTGGAAGGTGGAGGTAGATTTACTCATTCTGAAGAATATGACATTGGGCTCATAGAGACTGAATGGAGTGATGAATGCAGCCTTCCATCAGTCAGCTTCAGTGATGAGGACATTGTTATATCCCCACTGGATATCCATCTTGGTGAAGACAGAGGATCCCTTGAGCTTATCCATCAGATCACAGATGAGGGGGAGAGGGTAGGTGTTCTTGACAGTGTGGGAGTTGAGGTAGCAGTAGTCCTGGCAGGGGCAGAGAGTGCCATCCTTTTTAGGGATAAAGAAGAATGGACTAGCTTGTGGGGACTTGGATGGGCAGATCTTCCCATCCTTGAGATGTTCATCAATAAACACCTTACATGCATCAATCTCCTTGGGATTGAGTGGATGGGCCTTGTCACATTTTGGAACAAAGTCCTTATCCAATTCAATCATATGATTGAATGATTGAGAGGAAGGAAGTTGTCCATCAGGCAGTTTATGGAAAATGTTAGCACATTTCAAGAATTGTGGAGGTAATACCTCCTTCTTGGGCTATTCTCTCTGGGCGAGCTCAGTTGACAGCATAGTTTTCTGAAGCCATTTGGAAGGGTTCTGTTGAAGTCATTTCTGGAGAAGCTTGAAGAGTTTCTCAGAAGGATTGATGTTGAAATAGTGAATCAGGTAACATTGCCTGAGCACTTCAGGGTCATCATGTCAGAGAGTTGGGAGTTTATCAGGGACCCCAATTGCTCCCATAGTCCAGTTGATGATTGGGTTGACCTCCTATAACCAAGGTAGGCCAAGAATGACATTGTGTGAACTGCAGTTTAGTACCATGAATGTCTGGGTCATTTCGACTCTGGAGACTCAGATAGTGAGATAGACTTCATGTCATATGAGTCCACTTGTATTGGTAGTGCCATCCATGTTATGGGCTTTGAGGGGGCATGCCATACATGTCTTTGGCCACTTCATGTGATTGACAAGGCCTTTGTCGATGAAGCATCCAGTAGCACTGCTGTCAAGAAGAGCAGTTGTGTCAACAATTTGTCCCATAGGTCCAACAAATGCAGATAGAGGATAGGAGGATTTGCAATGATCTAGGATTCTTATTAGATATAATTACAGGTGTGAGAGTGTGGGAAGGTAGTGACATCAAACCACTCCTTCCATCTAAAAACCTAGGTAAGATTCCTCTGTGGGAGAAACCTCTTTGTTACGATACAGTATATGTGCGCCTCCGTTTTCCTTATCTCTTCTCATTTCTCCACATTCGCCCTCCCTGGAATGCTAACACCAGGTCGAGACAACTTCCTTCTTCTCTTTAGCCCTGATGGTTTTAGCGTCATTGCGTTACCTTGAACACACTCCCCACGCCGTTCTCTTCTCTATTGCCGGTAGGGGATACGCACTTACATCTGACTTAGTAATCCAAGGACAGCCTCCTCCTCTAAGCGGTTCTCTTGCGCCGCTTACGTTTCCCCTGACTACCATCATGTTTCACTTATGACTCAGTCATTCTATCTGCATCTATGATGTTCTATAGATTAGTCATCCACAGTAGTCCACTAGCATTTATACCGAGCTGCCTATACTTCTTTCCTTATTCTTGATCTGTGCAATACAACGTTCATTGTATGCTCTCAAGTCTCTCTCGACCTCAGTCTCCTTCGGCTTGAGGAACCCTTGACCTTGACCCCCTTGACTTGTCTTTTGTCATAGCTTTGTTCTATCGAGGACATTGAGTCTCTTCGTGAGTACCTCCCTTGAGACAAACAGAGTATGCTCTATGTACAGTGTATGTTTCGTGTAACACTCTTCCTCTTCAACATTATTGACATGTTCGCCATGCTCATCAATGTCCTTGTTGAAGCAAATCTTCAAAATTTTGAGAGCATGGGCATGGTTGATATTCAAGGTATGGAGGTACTCTTGAATTGGATCTTCTTTGGCTGAACAAAGGGAAGGAGTAGGAGACTCGAAAGTCTCGGTGGTGTGAACATTCTGGAAATGGGGTTGGGTGCCACAAGGTTGGAAAGGGGTGTTTCCATGGTTCTGGGGGTGGTTCTACAGACTACACCTGACCTTGTGACAGATGAAGCATTTGTTGCTTCACATGTGTTCAGCACAGTCAGCAGGGGAGAGTCGAATGGCATCAATGTCCATGGCCATGGGATTGTGTGAGTGAGGGGATGAAGAGGAGGAAGTGGAGGGTATGTATGGCCCTCCCTTCCAAAGGGATTTTAACTGGTTAGGTGTGTCAATAGAATTGACCAGCTTTGTCAAGCAATCCGGAGACCATGGGAGGTTCATCCGGCAAGGCTGTCATACTCTGCGCAAGCAAGTCTGTCACTGCACATTTGGCCAGGTCCTTGAAGATATCCTGGTCTGAGACACCACTTCATCCTGCCTCAAGCTCAAAAGCCAAGCAGAATGCATGGAAGTCATCTGAAAAGGGCTTTCCCTCCATACAAATGTTGTGCAAGGCCATCCAGGCCCTTGCAGTGGTGTCCTTTGGAACAAAGATGTGCTTAATGTCCTCTAGCAACTTTTCCAGCATCTTGTTCACCTGCTTGATACTCAAATCAGCAAGCTTCATGAGCCATCCTTCAGAGAAGGCTATGCCCTGCCCCTTGCTCATTTTTTTGAGGAAGGTAATGGTGGCTGCATCATTGGAGTAGTGGGCCATATTCATAGTGAAGTAGGCCTTCATAGCTAGGAGTCAGCAATTAGCATCCTCAGCTTTCCCAGGGAAGTCATCAGAGAGTCCAGCTTTAAGCTTGGACTGTTTGTTGGAAGTAAACATGATAGTGGGTGCAGATGGGTAGAGAGGAGGGTCTACTTGGATGGGTTCATTGAATCAAAGGTAGTTGTTGTCAGGTGGGGGTGCCTGTGTGGAAGGTACAGGGTGGTACTTACAAAGAGATGCAGCGACCTCTCCTCAGAGGGTGTGAGCATGGGGAGTGGCAGAGGATGACGTACTGGCAACAGCTAGTGATTCTGGGAAGGATCTGCCAGAATGTTGGAAGGAGCTTGGTAAAGCTGTGAGATATTGCAGGCCATTAGTTCTTGGTTCTTCTGTCAGATGAAATTCCTCATTTGAGAATAAAGAAGAAGAAGATCAGCTATGAGGTGTAGAGGTACCAGAAGGAGAGCAGGAAGCTTCCTTGTCGGTGTCAGAGAAGTTGGTGGCAGAGAATCGATGAATGGTGATGGGTGGATGTCCTGTTGTGTGGTGGCAAGGACGTTGGTAGATCTAGTTCTTTTGTTAATGCAGAAACTAGTATCCAATATGGTCCTGGTCTCATTTCTGGGAACAACAATGAGCAGGTCTTGTACAATGACAGCATTAAAGTATGGAGGGAAGTCTTGCAGTAGATGTGTCTAACTGCAGAAGGAGGGTCTCACTCAGATGGGGCTGAGTGGTACTAGAAACTAGGCTGTATAACATAGAACTAGATGGGCAACTATAGTACATGCAGTGAGGTATATATAGGGAAGAGTGGAGTATGAAATGGGAATGAGAGATCCCATTTTGGGAGGTGCTGTCCATCCATGATGAATCACAAAAGGTTAAGTAAGCCATAACAAAAAGAGAAAGGACCATGATGACAAGGGAATGGACACAGCTCCAGAAGTCAGAAAGGAAATAAGGCTGTGTCACCATGACTGAAAGAAGATGGACCATCCACTTTGGAAGTGGACCTAGATGAAAAGTAAATGGACATTAACATAATAGGGAATGGGTTGCATGTGCAGATCCATGCACCATCTAAAGAGGAAATGGTGGAAACTGAATGAACTCTGGAAAATGAAAGAGGAAGTCTTTGGAATCTATAAGGGATGGGGTGGATAGGGGTAATGCAGTTGGGGTGAATGAAGGGAAAATTGTAACAGACACCAGGGTTCAGGGTGACAGGTACATCTCTCAATGTTGGTTGACATTTGCATATCCCACAGAGGCTGGTTGATTCATTTCATTACTTCAACCTTTGTAGCAGCAGCATTTATTGATGTTGTTAGATCTGGTTCTTCCAGCTCAAGTCCATGGAAGTCTGGAGTGTACGAGCACAGAGGTCAGAGGGTTGGTGGGGAAGTTGTACCAAAGGTATGACAGAGGGATGGAGGTGGATGGATGATGAAGTCATTGGCATGGGACTTATGTGTCACATCCTTGCCAGTTCCCTAGGGACCTCATATTTTAGAGGGTAACAAGAGTAAGGATTGAGCGAGGGACTCAAGGAACTCAAGGGAAGTGATTAAGATGATATTTGAACTGACATTTAACATATGGATTTACAGGAGTTATATAGTATGATAACCAATCAGAGTGTGGAGTCTGGACAGGAAGAATATAGAACACATGGTGAGGTATGAAGAGAACAATAAAGAAATGGAGAGGAGCATGAGGATAGGAATGTGGGGTAGAGAAATACATTAGGGATAAGTGAGAAGGGTTGATGTAGAATAAAGAACACAAGGTTGAGGTTCAAGACAGTGTCAAGAAGTTCCAGTACAGAAGTCAGGAAGTCTGAAGTGATGCTCCATAGTGCTAAGTTGTGGATATACTGGAGTTTGTACAGAGGTGCCACATAGGGTGAAGGACTTAACATGGAAATAACAGTGCCCTCCCATTAGGGCCAAGCCCTTGAGGCTGAAATAGGAGAACATTAGATTTTGCTTTTACTGGATGTGGACCACAGTGGACATTGCTTAATTCATGTGAAGATGTTGATGTCACATGATATGGATTGTTGATCCTCCACAAATTAGAGTGGTGTCTGAAAATGAATATAAAAAGGGAACACTCATCAGAAGTCTTTTCAACCTCAATTATTCCTTCAACACAGCCACACAACCCCTTACAACATATACAACACCAAACAATCCCAAATCCCACTTTCAACCTCAGAGAAAATTATGGAGCTCATGAAACAGCTCATGGAACTCCAGCATTGCAAGGATGAGGAGAAGGCAGAATATCCAAGGTGGATACAAGAGGTGATAGAGCATCAGGAGCATGAGAGAAAAGAGGCTGAGCAACACACCAAGAAGGAGGCAGAGTGCAAATGGAAGGAAGTGGAGTAGGAAGCAGAACACAAGAGGAAGGCAGCAGAGCTCCATAAGTATAGCTTGTGTTCTTGGTCAACAAGTATCTAACCCTAGCCAAAGTGACCTGAGACATCAAGGATCCATCAGTGATCTATCCTATTTAATCAGCAGATACCAATCACAAATTGTTTGTAATGGTGTTATTGCCATATTTTCTAACTTGGCCACCCTCAACAATGAGTTTAAGAAGGTCACTGCTCTCCTCCCATGTGATCCCACAGAGTCCCACCAGCATTACAGCAATATGGAGCCACTGAATGTTATGAACTTTGCTCTTCACATCTTTAACAAACAATGCAGACAATATGTCTGAACAGACATGGGCAGAGCATGCCCTTGAGTTTGCCAAAGAGCATAATGCAACCCTCATAAAGTATGGTGTTTGTCATATATCCATCCTCATCTGCAAACCTGCTTTGGCCTTCTAGCTCAAGCTCAGCCATCTCTCTGTTAACACTGAGGCTAGTCTTGAGTGGGTTTTGTACTTGTTGATGGAAACAACAATGAATGATAACAAAAAGGAAATGGATGCAGCTCCAGAAGTCAGAAAGGAAATAAGGCTATATCACCTTGACCAAAAGAGAATGGATGTTGACATAATGGGAAATGGGCTGAGGGTTTAGATCCATGTGCTGTCTAAAGAGGAAATGGTGGAAATTGAATGAAGTTTGAAAAATGAGAAGGCACATCATCAGCATCTATAGAGGTTGGGGTGGATAGAGGTAACACTGATGGGAGAAATGAGGGGAAAATTATAACATTACCCTCTTCATACTCCTGAGGTACCACCTCAGAATGTCCCAGAGCTTCCACTTTCATCACCACCTCCTCCTGAGTGAAGTCCTGAGGGAGGGGTAAACCATCTGGAAGGAGTGGCTGATAGTACTGCAGTGAGGGCAGCATCACAGTGCTGAGGATGTCCAGGGGCAAGTGTTGTGCAGAAGGAACAACAGTAGGTAGGGCAGTTAGAACAGATGTGGGTGGTGGAGTGACAGTTGAAACACCTTCATCAGTGACAGTGGTGTTGTGGAGGTGGGACAGGGAGCCCATTGGGAGTGGGGTCTGAGGGAGTGGGTGTATGAGAGGAATCAGGAGGGGGTGTTCCTGGGCAAGCACTAGAAGGCCTTCTGTCACCGATAGTTCCTACAAGGGGTCCATCATTGCTAGATCCAGCACCGAAAATGAAGATGGTGGCATATTGACAGTGAAGGGGATGAGCCCACCAATCACATAGTGGGGTGGGGACTGGAGAGGTAGGAGCAGTCTGAGCTCCAGAGAGTTCAGAAGATCTTGGAGAGAAGAGGATGGTTGTCAAAACCAGAGAAACTGGCTGTCTAGCCCCCTGGGGTGACAAGAGAAATATGAGGGGCACAGCTCAACAGAGGATATCCTCAGGGAGTTGGATGATGAGGTTGAGGATCCCTGCTGAGTGGAGTGAGTTGAGAATGATGTTTTGCATCTTGAAGATTGTGGCAATCTCCTCAGATAGAGGATCAGGGCTCTCTGCAATCTTCCCACTAGTGATTGCATAGTAATGACAGAGGGTGATGAGTTGGTGGATGTAGGAGGCATGGGGATAAGTGGGGAGTCCTTTGAGGGTGAGGACATAGGAGGGGGTTTTGAGAAATTCTGTGATAAAAGTCCTCCAGTTGAAGGCAGGAAGATATTGAAGGAGGACAAGAAGGTTATAGGTGTAGAACATGTTTGGATAAGACTCAAATAGGTGGGTGAATCCCTTAAAAGAGGTTTCAGATTGAAACTCAGTCCATGGTGAAAAGATTAAGAACCATGGTGAAAGTGGAGTGGATGTATTACAACACAGGCTGGGAAACTAGTCCCATCCCCATAGGTGGATGACAGATTGAAGATCCTAGTCATCCATCAAGTCTTCTTTGGCTAGTTGTGCCTGTTCCTTGGGACCAATGTCTGGAGGATCCCAGCATTGGACACCACCCCAAGCATTGATCTTGTTGAATTTGTACATAGAAGTACAATAGGACTGGGGGCAGATGAGTGCCCACTTGAACTGGATCCTGCTGATTGCCATAATGGAGATGATGGGGTGATTAAGCAAATGAAACGTACGAAAGAGTACAGTGACTCCAAAAACCCTTCCAATGTTTAACCCTAATGCAGTGCATGAAGCGCACTGCAAACACCCCTGGGAATTCCGCTTAGCTATAGGGTGACCAAACAGAGTACCAACTCCTGGCTACAAATCGGTC